>JAMLFT010006156.1:0-16470 GCA_026544285.1 Pachyrhizus erosus
CAAATAATTATATTAACATCATTAATTGTTTAAAATAAATAAAAATTTAAAAATATTAAAAAATTACATAAAATTATTCTATTAAATTCTGATAATAAATTATAAAACTGTTAAAATTATAGTGTCATTTAATAATAAAAACTAAAATTAAAATAATAATAATTTTTAAAAAATTAAAATAATTTTTAAAAATTAAAATAATTTTTTTAATAATCAAAATAAAAAAAAATTATTTTTCAAAAAATAAATTAATATTTAATTTTTTAAAATTTATTTAAAACAAAACAAAATATAATAAGTCACTAAAATTGTTCTACTCATGTTTGTTTCAAACTCTTAACATAATTAAAAATGAAATTACATGTAGTCATTTAGTGTACATATCGTTTCAATGACCACAACCAAGTTTTGATCAATTTCCAGGCAAAAAGTAAGTTTTTTCATCTTTCATTTCTATTTTTATTCATACATCATTTTCAACGTATTTTTAGTCTGAATTTTAACTTACTTTACAATAATCAACCATGTATTGATTTTTCTGACTTGAAAAGAAAACAACCATATCATCAACATATTCATATACAGTAACAAGTTTCATAAGGGATGAAATTAAAAACTTAACGGGTGAATTACATGAAACTGATTTAATTTTATGCTGCAGTAACGTACGTTAAACTGATATAATGTTATTTATATTCCCATATTATCTAAGCGAACAAACAAGACGCTAATCTGTGACTTGTAGAGAATGCTGAACAATATCACGGCATCATAACTAGTATCTATGCCAATGTTGGATTTCCTATTCACATCAAATCAAATAATAACATGAAAGATATTAACAATTCAAGTCATGGTTTTCACAAAGATTACACAATCCGTGACCAAGGGGGTCATATAAATAACATGAATTTGGCTAGTTTTATATCTGACCACGGACATTGATTTCTCTTCAGCAATTGAAAAAGCATTTTGATAATGGGTATTGGTTCTCTTCAAGCTTTAGAATGGCTCCTGGCAGCGTTTCGTCTCGCACAGCATCCCACAAAGTATATAATAGACTGTCATTGCCAAAACAAAGGTAGGTAGAATCACGGCATCAATGACCTTAATAAATTCTTTTACCATATTTGTGGTTTAAAATCTCAATTATTCATTGAAAAACAAAATATATTGAAGCAAGGGTGGGTTGTAATCTTAAAAAAAGGGCAAGAATGCCTTACCAAGACAACAAATAAAACAACATTAAATATTGCAACAACTCTCCACTCGGTTTTCATGTATTGTGCCACACCAGCCCTGGAGCCAAGAATGAGGAAAAAAACCAATGGCAGTGAGACAATTTCTTACTCATCTAGAAAAAACAGAAATGGAGCATTTGCACGCTTACTTGCAAGAATCACAGTCATAGCATTTGATGGCTCGAGAATTTTTGTATCGCTTGCAGTCATTGTTGGGGCTAACTGGATGGAAGGTCAAGTCATAGTAGGATGCATTTACAGCTGGATACCCACATCTAAGTTACATAAAACCCCAGCTTAAAACAATTTCAGACATGTGCATTAATTTTCTTATCTGAAAAAATAAACTATCCAAATGCATTCGGGTAGCTGTTATAAACAAGGAACCAGAGAACAGAACCTACTGGGAAGGTGGTCGGCAGCAGCCAGCTTCAATTGGCGACAATTTAGCTGATTTATATTGTTTAAGAGTCTGCATGGGAAGAAGATTGAAAAGGGACAAATCACAGTTTTTTTGTGTGGAGAAGATAACAGATAATTAAATTCAGTGGAATATAGTATACCACACACCTTATATTTTTTGGATAGGTTATTGCAATCTTCAGATTTGACAAGACAAACCCTCAACTTCTCCCAGTTATGAGAATTGTTTAACTAAAAAACAAAGAAGAATTTCAACTAGTTGATCTTCAAGTGTTATTGTGCACCAACAATTCTCCATGTGGACAAAAGTGTTACCTCTTTGAGAAACCAAGAACTAAAATCCTGAAGTTGATACTCTTTATACCTAAGTAGACAAGAAGGGTATCATTGATTAGATCACACCATATTGTCAAGAAACAGGAATAAGAAAAAAGCATTAACCAGACATTCTTTCCCCGTATGCCAAGAAGTCATATGCAGGATGAGCCACTTTTTATCATGACCTTAGTAATGTCTACATAAATCAAAATATCAAATACTAAACTACTTACCTCAAACCAGTTACAGTATGGCCCGATCCATTATTAGTCACGATGAACCTGACATAATGGCAGAAGATTACACAAGATCCAAATGAGTATCTAGGATCAATGAAATCAATTATTGATTGGATGATCGAAATGATAGCATTAATTTAATACAACATGACTTCCCTTCTTTCAATAACATGCTAAAATAATATTAAAACAAAACAAAAATTAAAAAGAAAAGTATATTTAATTAGTTCAATTGTTTGACACACCATGAAGACAACATAACAGCATCTATTTTCACGCTCGTTACAATTCCTCCACAATCCACCTCATATATAAGGCTTCAAGTTCTAGGCACATTTTTCCTTTGCATCCAAGGTAAAATAACTTAGGAAATCAATCTAGAATTTTGATAGTGTTGAGAATCAGGAAATAAATATTGATAGACATGACGTAATTTAGCATATAATGTATTAAGGCATATTGTCTTTAATTCACAGGACACAATATCTCCTCTAATTGATTGTAATTGATCTTCTTATGCCTATATAAACTATCATTCGTTAAGCATTCTAACATGAGTTTTCAGTTCAATACTTCTATGTTTATTCTACTTTAACATGGTATCTAGAGCCTATTAAAAGTTTTTTTTTTTTAACCTTGTTGTCCAGTAAACTCATTGTCCCTGATGTAAAATTGTTTCTAGGTGAGCCTCTCTCTTTCATCAATTTGCCCCCTTCTGCTTCTCCGGTGACCTTTTTGGTCACTGTCGCTGCCACAGGAAAAATTTTTCGATTCCGGCAACCAACCCCGCCATCAGAGTTGCTTTTCTCCAATCTATCCTCCATCGTTGGTCGCTCCTTCATTGGACTTCCCACTCTCTTACGCGGCCATCTCTTTTGTGCCAAATAGCACCTTTCCCTAGTGTGTGGTGGTGCATTTGTTGGAGTTTGGCGATGCACTTTTGGAGTGATGGTCGCCCACCCATTGCAATCCTACCTCTACAATTTCACTAAAAACAGAGCTGATTTGCTTGCTCTGCCTCCTTTTCATTTTATTTTGTGATTGCACGTACTATTTCGTGTCGGTCTCTTCAAATGGTCTCCAATAGCACATCCAACTTGCCTCGGGCAGACACGCCTATCTTCTCTAACCTACCACTACACCGAATCCGGATTCCTACTGACCTCAATTGACCTATAGCTCTTCATAAAGGTATTTGTTCCACTCGTAAGCTATCTCCCCATTATGCTAACCTTAGTTACCATCGTCTCTTTCCTACACACTAAACTTGCTTGCCTTTCTTGTCTTCTATTTCTATTCCTAATTCTCTAGGTGAAACATTATCACAACTAGAGTGGCGACAAGCTATGCTTGACAAGATGTGTGCTCTCTAGAGTAGTAGCACTTGGGAGTTGGTTCCTCTCCTTGCTAGCAAATTTGTTGTTGGTTATACACCTTTAAGGTTGGTCCTAACGGTACCATTGATCGTTATAAAGGTCATCTAGTTGCAAAAGAATATACTCAGATTTATGGGTAGGACTACACTTACACTTTCTCCTTAGTCGCCAAGATGGATTTTGTTAGACACTTTTTCTCGATGGTTGTCATTCACCACTTGCCCCTAATTTCAATTTGATATAAATAATGCCTTTTTTCATTGTGACCTTAATGAAGAAGTTTACATGGAGCAACCACCTAGGTTTGTTGCTTAGAGGGAGTCCTTTATTGTTGTCTTCGCAAGTCTCTCTATGGTCTTAAACAATCTCCTCTAGTTTGGTTTGGTCACTATCAAGATGTTGTGCAACAATTTGGGACAAGGTGCAGTGAAGCTAATCACTCTGTCTTCTATTGTCATTCTCCTAGAGGATGCACCTACCTTATTGTTTACATAAATAACATTATTATCACAAACAGAGACCAATATGACATTTCTAAACTGAAGCAATATCTTTCTTGCTAATTTTATACTAAAGACCTTGGTGTATTTTCTGGGTATTGAAGTTGCTCAATCCAAGGATAAACTGGTCATTTCACAGAGGAAATATGTTTTTGACATCTTAAAAAAAACTGACTTATTAAATGCTAAACCAGTAGACACACCTATGGATTCAAGTGCCAAATTGTTACCTATTCAAAGGGAGCCTTTCTTAGATCCAGGAAGATACAAGAGGTTGGTTGGGAAGTTGAACTATCTTACTGTGACACGTTCATACATTGCCTTTGCAGTAAGTGTAGTAACTCATTGAATTCTCCTTGCCAATAACATTGGGAAGCAATTACTAGAATCATGAAATACATTAAGAATGATCTTGGCAAAGGTCTTGTTTATGAAGATAAAGGACACCTAAATTGCTGGACACTCAGATGCTAACTGGGTTGGCTCACTCAATGACAAACGTTCCACTTCAGGATATTGTATTTTAATCAGAGGCAACTTGATATCTTGGAAAAGCAAAAAGCAAAATGTTGTAGCAAGATCAAGTCCCTTAGTAGAATATAAAGTCATGGCAATGGTAACATGTGAACTCATATGGCTAAAACAACTTCTCAAAGAGCTTAAATTTGAAGAAAAGTTACAAATGACTATCATATGTTACAACCAAACAACTTTACATATCGCTTCTAATCTTGTCTTTCACGAAAGGAACACACACATTGAAGTAGATTGCCATTTTATAAGGGAAACACTTGAGTCTAGAAATATTGCTCCAAGCTTCATTAATTTTAGTGATCAATTGACAAATATCTTCATTGAGTCTCTAAGAAGACATAGGATTAGTCACATTTGCAGCAAGTTGGACACATTTGATTTGTATGCTCTAGCTTGAGGAGAGTGTTGAAAATCAAAAAATAAATATTGATAGATATGATGTAATTCAGGAAATAATGTATTTAGGCATATTAACTTTGATATAAAGGAAACAATATCTCCTCTAAGTGATTGTAATTGATCTTCTTGTGCCTATATATCATCCGTGTAACATTCTGACATGGGTTTTTAGTTCAATACTATTATGTTTATTTTACCTTAACAAATGGCATGTCGTGTTACCTCATTGACAACCAAACGCAAGGAGACAAAGAAGCATAATAAAGATGAATGCTTAGTTTTGAAATATAGCTTATGTTATTGTGTGGAGCAAACCAAGCATCGGTTTTTTAACTCACCATGTTCCTAGTGCATGTTGTGATATATTTCAGTTTTAAAAATTCATTCGACATACCTTATTTAATATCAAAATATTGTAAGCTATTGTCTGAGCCTTACATGTTTCCACCAGTTTCTTAGTTAAAATTAGTAATTGCAAATGATGCTTTAATAAATTCTAAATAGAAACTACCTGCTGCTGAAAAATAAAATGAGGGCTCATTTTACATAACAGTGCCATGGACCACCAACATAGCAAATTCAATAAACAGAGCAGCCACATAAACTCTTAATTGGCTTAATGAACAGACCAACAAAGCAAAGACAGGCTGAACACAAATATGTTAAGGTTTGTTAATGCAAATGCGGAGGTCAGACTCTCACAGACTTCTTTTTTACAACTAGTATATAAGACTCTAGACATAAACATGGTAAAAACAATTTGCATTTATAAAAAAGAAAATGATAATGTGAACGAATTTGCATACTTACACCAATACTGTGAAGACCAGGATTCCCACCAAGACAAAGAACAGCGTGATCAGATACTGCAAGTACAATGTTAAGGATGATAGCCAGAATCCAAAATTTCTTTCTTTCTTTATCTAATGCAACCATCTTAAAAATATGTATCTAATAAGGAATAAGGATACGACCCATAATAGTATGGAGACGTTTTTCAGGGCACCCAAAAAGCCAACTACAGATCTGCACAACACAGAAACGTGATAGAAGACAATGCACTAGCTGAAAATATTCAAAAGTAAAAAACAAAAAGGCATAAAAATCATAAGGAATGAAAAGCTAACATTAAGAAAATAACTGCTCCGAGGCCTATTACAGGCAAAGTGAGAGACTTTCTGCAGCTATCATGATGAGTGCTCATCCACACTCCAAATATTATTACAGCAATGGCCAAAAGCTGCACAAGGATAGCATGCAAACAGCATCAACAATCACAAAATTAAAACAAAACAAAACAAAACAAAACAAAACACTTGCGTTGATTCCCTTCTAATTTTATGGATTTTAAAACTGTTTTCTACATCATGTCCACACCGCTTGACAATCAATTTTTCATCTAAAATCTATAAAGTTTTGAAAATTGTTTCCAAAACCAGTTTTAAAAACCAAAAAAACAGAAACAACTGTGAGATGTTTTCTCATCATCTTCTTCTGTTTTTATCTTATTTAACCTCTACCTCAATTCCACACTCTGCTTTGTGCCTTACACCACCCTCCACCAATTGTATGAGCAACCTAGTTTGGTTGCATTTTGAAAACTAAAAACAGTTTTTGAAAACAGAAATCAAACACACCCACGAGTTCCAGTTCTTATCTACTGTTCTCATCTTATCCAACCTTACTCTCAATTCCACGTTCTACCTGGAGCCTTGCATCCTCCATCATTTGTTCGAACATCATTATTGTGTTGCATTTTAAAAACTAAAAACAGTTTTTGAAAATAGAAATCGAAGCAACCCTTGAGTGCCAGTTCTTATCTTCTGTTATCCATCTTTGGCACACAAAATAAATAGCTAGGTAAAGGAAGTAGTAACTGATAACAGCAAGTAAAGTTGGCGACTAAAAATCGTATCTTTGAAACATGGTCAAGTGAAAACTAAAGTGGGGTATGCAAGAACAGCAGCAAAGAGCACGTGAACACAAGACAGTAGATAGAGTGAAAGTGAGAAGAAAATGGAACAAACAAACCCAAAAATTGAAATGAAAAAATATTTGAACATGAAAACTCAAAATTGAAAAACAAAAAATCACAGAAGAAAGCAAACAGCATTACCATGGTGAGAAAGTTGATCCATCTAGTAACAAAGGTGCTAGTTTCCATTCCCATTTTCGTCCGAAGAGGGAACGTGTGAATATTCTGGGTTTAACTTTAAACGTTTATGTTATTCAAAAGAAATCCGTTGTGTTTCTACCAGTTATGGAAACAAAAAATAAAAGGGAAGCAAATGGAATGAAGAGATGATAAAAGGGTTAAGGAAGGGAAGTCACATAATCAAGCATAATGAAGAAGCGGTTGCATTGTGTGTGATGAAAATGCGCCGCACGGTGTACGCTAAGAAATCCAACATCATACGACACGATACCCGATGCTACGCACACCCAGCGTAACAGTGTCCCAAACCAACGAAAGCTGTCTTTTTTTAAAAAAATAATAATAATTAAAAATGAAAAGATATGACATCTGTCATAAATTATGGAGAATTCAAACTTGTGGTCACACATTCCCAGTACAACGTTAACCCATGCTGTTCGAAATATTTGTTGTTTAACCCAGAACAAAGTGCGGACACTGCAATATCTAATTTATTCCTTTTAGGACAAAATTCAGTTTTGTTAACCAGTAACAAAATCATTGTTCTAACGAGGATAATTTTGGACATTAGTTAAAAATACTGTTTAAATCTAAAAGGTTAATTGAGTGAAATAACATCTAATGTCAAATTTCATAAATTTGAGTCTTCACTTATTTTTTTAATTATTTTTAAGTGATGTAAATATAAAGGTCATCATAGGTATTTTTTGTGGGAATTTTTCCAATCTTAAACTTAGGTATCGTTTTCTTTCCTAAATTTTTGTAAAATTAAAAAATATGTTTTTAAATAGAATTAATTTTAATTCTAGTCTTTTAAATTTCTTCTTTTGAATTTGTTATTTATAAATTTTAAGATTTTTAAATATATCTAATATAACTCTAAATATGATGTAACATATATTTAATTATGTCACATCAACAATTATTTTAAAATAATGTAACATGTGTTGTATTATTAATAAATAATAATTAAAATTATTTTAAATTATAAAATTTATTAAGATCAAAATTAACTATATTTATATGAATTAAAAATATTTTTTAAGTTTTTTTTAAATTCGTAATAAAAAATATTAATAAAATTGAATGATATATTTTTAAAAAATTATTTTGATTTCTTATCTATTATCTTTTAGAGAATGATAAGCGGGATTATACCTATTTTATTATTTAATAAACTTTAGCTTAGAATCTTAGAATAAAAAATGAAAATTATCACCTTAAATTGATATTTAAACCAAAATAGTAAGTATATTTTTTATTTTTGTATTATTTATCATAAGATAAAATGAAAAAATAAATGTCAATATTTTCTTATTTATTTTTAATTAGATAAAAAAAGTGAAGTGAGAAAAATATTATTTTTTAAATTAAATTATAATTTTGATTCTTTTTTTTTTTTAGAAATTTTGATTTCGATCATTCTATTTTATTTATAACGACTTTAGTCTTTCTATTTAAAAAAATGATAATTTTAGTCTCATATTTAAATTTCTTACATTGATTATCGATGATACTAACGTGATGTAAAATTGCTATTTTTTGAAAATGGAGAAATTAAAATCGTTAAAAACAAAATCAAGAAATCAAAATTGAAGTTTCTAAAAAATGAGAAAAACAGTATAGTTTAGCTTTATATATATATATATATATATATATATATAACTATGATGGCATTTTAACTGCGTTAATAGCATAATTTTAGAATTGTTAAATTTGCCTAATTATAAGAAATTTGTACCCAAAAAAAATCGTTTTCAATGTCATAGAATACCTAACTTCTTTTTTTTCTTTTTCCTTTTCTTTTGTGGTCCCCAAATTTTTTTTAAGGGGTTAAACTTCACATTGATATCGATTGAGTGCAGGTAAGATAAAACTTCATAATTTATTCCAATATTTGATAATTTTTACTTTTGTTTTTTATATAAAAAAAATTATATCTTAGTCTCCATATTAGAAAAAAAAAATACAAATAACCAAAAGAGATTTACTATATGCAATGGTTCTCCAGGTATCAATATATGTCTATTAAGCTAATTTAACCGCCCACGATGATCAACAATTTCTCAAGTCGTCGCGATCCACAGAAAAGCAAACAAGGATTCGAGTTTTTTCTAACCCCCCCCCCCCCCCCAAACAAAAAAACGGGTAGAAATATGCCTTTATTACTACTTTTTTTACGAGAAAGAAAATTATGATCCTCCCACCAATCCTCTTGTATAAATTAACTTGAAATGCTCCTTAAATTGCAGCCTGCACTCCCTGGAAGAATGTACAATCACCAAAAAGCAAGCAACAAAAGGCTTACTGTCACAATCTGCAATTATTCCACTCTGTTTGCACATGTCATGACAGCTGATTTCATCCTTTCTTTATCTAATGAAGTTTGAACTATCACCTGCCCAAGATGATTTATTGTTAAAGGTTAAATTATACTATGAATGAGTATGACGATATGTGTGATTTCTATAAGTAAGCCACCTACATTTGGAAGGATATGGAGAAAAGAAAACAGAAAAAAGACCATCGAGAAGCATATGCAACAATAATTATGCCTACCTATTTTTTGGTGTAACCATAGCTGGGTTGCATTTGAACATATTTGGCAAAACTGTAGTTAGGTTGTATTTGAACTTGATCTTGGTTCTCAAACCATGGTTTGAATGGAAGTGAAAAAGAAAGATTATTAGGTCAAACCATGGTTTGTGCAAGCCATAATACAATAGTATATTCTTTGGAACAATGAAAAACAACTGTTTGCAAACTTTTACAATGGCACAAACGAGTAAATAGCAGAGAAGTTTGGAAATTATAGATGCTGAATGAAAATGACGTGTCCCGAAACAATTTTATCAAGCATACATAACTCAAGAAAAGTCATCTTGATCGACTGAAGAAAAAAAGAACTACTAGTGGAAGCCAAGACATTTTTTAATGATATATTACCTGTTTACCCAATTGGTTTACCTATAAATTAGAACAAAATCTATAACATTACCTGTTTACCCAGAAATTAATACAGAACCTATAACATTACCTCTTGTATTTTGTTCCCAGATCGAGCAAGTAACTTGTACTGATTCTCAAACACGGATGCCATATAAACCTGGAACAAATTTGGTTTCCATACAGATAAATCAAGAACTTGAGTTTGCTAACAAATATTAAACTGTGTCGGAAGACAAGTGATAAACAAAAATAAAGCTGGCAGTACTAATATCCATATTAATATTGATAAACAAGAGGTTTAGGAGAACTATGAGTTTGTCTGTGTATACAGGAATGTCTTGGCTGCTCAAAACAAGAACAAGAAGTAATCACATAATCAAAGGAAAATGAAAAAGAAGACCAAATGGGATTTTTTTTACAGAACACAGCATTATTACATTTTCAACTAAAATTACAAGGCAGCCATAAGAAAATTCTATGACAGTTGATTAATTTGAACCTTGATTGGCCTTTCATAAATAGTATGCAAAATCCATAATGCAAATTGCTAACTTATGGTAAGTTCTGACAGAACAAATAATGTGCTAATACTCATTCAAGCAAATATAAAGAACATTTTGCAGAGGTTGAATGTGTCCATGCCTGAAAAGTTGGAGCTAAACCAGGGCTTCTGAAAAAACGACCTTTTGAAACAGACTTGATTTCCTCAATCTTTTGCAATTCTTCAATAAGGGAATCCACTTCAGACCACTGTCCAAAAATGAGTATAATTTGATGATGAGTCATTTGTCAAACCAATAATCCAACTGGACAATAAAATAAACATAACACACTTATTGATGGTTCTTTGTATGGCAAGAAGAATTATTTCTCTGCCACATCATAAACCAAACTATATATATCCAGTGATTGATTGGAAAGAAAATATTGTGCATGACTGGGAAGCAGGCATAACCAAACGACCAATGGATTTATTATCAGGTAGTATGAAACATAATTTTCAATAACTCAATCTAGACTCTGAAACCTTGTACACTCTGAAATCAAGAACAAAACTACAGTCCACTTGATTGATTGAATTTGAAAGTCATAACAGAAAAGGTATAGTAGGGCAGCTAGCCAGCAGATGTATCTCTAAGCATTTTTCTAGCTCTCATACCAGCACGGGATGTCTACCAGGAGTCTATATTCTCATTTTTCCTGATTTTGGCCTAGACTTGAGGCCAGCATTGATCTCTCAAGGTGGGTCCAACCACAACAAACCAAAGCCAAATGGGTATGAGTCTCATCACCCCTGGTTAATGCAATGCCAAGAACATCAAACCCACTATCACCACCAAACCTAAAGGGAGTCAACTTTACCATTACTCTGCATCCTTTAGTTGTAGTTTAAACTCCATTTAATTCTTATTCCCAAATAATGACCCACAGATTTATTATTAGCATCAGTAGAAATGACCATATTCAATCAGGCTGCTAGTTATTCTCGGTAATGTTCTCTAATTTTCAAATGTCAATCTTTGTTCCATCCTTCCAGATTAAAAAATACACACGTACTGACCAGCACACAAACATCATAAAGTAAAAACCAATAAGCAGATTTATATACTATAATATCAACACCTGTAAATAAAATTATTTCAAGCCTGTTGTAGGCTGCTAGAGTACTGAGAAATAAAGTCTAACCAAAATGCAATTATTCAATCAATATAATGGATATATTTTTTATAACTTCTTGTTGGTATTTAGTGTGACTTATACTTTCTCATATAAAAATTACCTCTACATCTGTATGAGATGCTTCCAATCTCCCATCTAAGGGGTCACGATCCCCAACTATAGCCTCTAAGGAATTCATTAATGGATCAGGCTGTCAACAAAAGATAATGATTTGTTAAATCACAAAGTGTATAAACACTGCTTAATCTAAGTGGACTTGGACAACATAATCTCCACAATTCTCCCCTAATAAAAGGAAAACTTGAAAAAAAAATGACAACATAGATAAGTTACCATGACTTCCTTTAATGATAAAAATATGCGCTCAAGAGCAAAGTTTAATTGGTGAACTTTTGCCTCCAGAACCTGGAACAAAAGTAAGCTTAAAAATAAAAACAAAGTAGTAATCTATAAAGACTTCAATTATCATGATACTTGATTAATTCCATCTATTAGATATAAAATCACTCATGTAGTTTTATCCAACTTAAGCTTTTGAAATAGTTGGTTCATGACATGCTATCAAAGCCTCTAACAATCATGTGGTCAAGAGTTCAATCCTTCTTGCACATGCTTTTCTAAATTAAAGATAAATTTCAGCACAAGGTAGGGCAGAGATGTGCAATATTAAGTTATGAACATGCTTCAAGCTTAAAGGGCTCTTGCATGAGGTGGCATGATAGATACTGAAAGTAACTGGACCAGAACACAAGAAAAAAAGGGGAATAGATCCTATCCAGTTTTGAAAAAAACTGGATACAATCTTATCCTTTGATTAATTTTAATATTTCATAATTTTAATATATATAAAATAATAAAACATGAGTTGAATGGTCAGATTTTCTCACCTGCACACTATCCAGTTTTTTTTTCAACTGGAGAGGATCCTTGCCCGAAAAAAGGGAAATATAACAGTGGAATACGAAAAATACAGGAAAGACCAAGTACAAGAAACGAAAACAAAGAAAATGATGACCAAGACTTTCAAGAAGCCTGGCCTGCCCTTCCTCCCACTTCCACTGTGCACTCTTTTCCTACCTCCATCATACCCTCCTGACTACTGGTATATTTTGTTACATAACAAACTCATCATTTCCCATGCCACTACCTCCCTCTTTCTCCTTGCCATTACCTGCCACGTGTAAACTAATATCATTCGCATTTCCTACCCTTACCATGCTCACGAGAGGTGTAGGTCCCTTGCTTTCTCTTTTATTCCTCCTTTTGTACCACCTACTAATTAATGGTTTGTGAACAGATACAAATTATCCTTGTACTTTCACCCAACAACTTACACTTTTGAACAGTTTATTCATGACATCATCTATATTGAAAGCATTGAAAATAGAAGGCGTAGTCACAAACATGGAAGAAAAAGAAATAATAGAAAAAAAAAAAAGTAAACAAATTGGTGGAGGCTCACATCATTACTATTTATTTAGTTGTTGAAAAGTATTATCCACTTTATTAATTTGTCACACTGTCAAGAAGGAAAATACCTGACCAATCTGAAAATATGATGCTGGGTTCAAAGTGGCATCCCACGATAATTCAGACTGATGAATTAATGCAGAAACTCCTTCAACCTACATTAATAAGTAATAACATCTATATTTAGAACTTTGATCTCATGAAAGGGCAAAGGGTATCCAGGTGCGTAGCTCAATACAAAGGCACAATAAGCTAGACAAGGCAATTCCAATAGAATAAATGAAGTAAAGCTAAATATGTTTGTAAAACTAACTCCATAGTGACATCAAATGTCGTATATACCTCAACAAAAATCCCAAAGTAAGCTATTTTCTGGACACGGCATTTCACTATATCCCCAACTTGAAGTCTAGCCTGCCGCAAGACACAGAAAACAAATCTGAAGACCACTTTGTTGCATTCAATCAACAACACATGCTCTGTGCTAATTCAGGAAAGGTTATTGTCAGTAAAGTATTTACCATGAGATTTCTCTTCTTCTCAACTAAGTCTTCCTTTTCTTTCGATCGTAGAGAGAATATGAGCTTTCTCATTTTTCTGTCCGCCACTAACACATTTGCTTTAATTTTCTGCATAACAGAGTATTGAGATATTAACAATAAGATCAATACTATTCAAGTTCCATGTTTTATGGTAAAGCTTAAGGAGTATATTTGGGCAGTGCATTTATGTTTTGAATACCAAACCTGCCCAACATATGATGATAAAAACTTAATTTTCTCTTGGTCATAAATCCTTAGCAGATCTTCCAATTTCATATCTGGTGAAATTTTATCTTCAACTTTACCATCAATCTCCAGAGATGGAGGAGAATCAAGAGAAAGATTCTTAATTTCAGCATCAAAACTTGTAATAGTGCCTGAGTTTTGCTTGTATATTGATGGATCCAACCCCTTCTGTTTTAACCATGACTCAAAAGCTAAGAACTTCCACTTGGAAGCGAGATTACGGTATGGCAGAAATCCTACCAAGGAACCAAAAGAAACCTGTAAAATGGTTTAATTGAGTTCAGAAAAAATATAAAAAATTATTGAAGATTAAGAAACTGTTTTTTTATTTACAAATGAAAGTCCTTCATACAACTTTCTAATTACTTACAATGAACCCTTTGGTATTGCAGCTTACTAGTTCCACATCTTCTCTATTTCCAGTCTTAATCAAATCTTGTGCCCTGGTCCAATCAGCATCTTCACTTTCCTACAAAATTAAAAAGCACAAAGGTCAACATAAAGTTGGGAAAATAGATAAATAACTCATATAATCCATATAATCTGACCTGGGAATCTGACATATCAACAACATTCCCTAAATCGTCATTGTTTGTGTGACCTCCAAGATTAAGGAAAGCACTCTCTTCAACAAATTTTGAGGTTTGTTTCACATATTGATCTAATCTATAAAAAAATAAAAATAAAATTCAAGTAATGAACTAGAAAAGGAATTGCAACCATAAAACTATTTTCATATACCTTGTTGGTTTTGCCTGTAGCGCAGCTTCCACAGACAAATCCACTCTAGAATCAACTGACTTAAAATCTGATGATTGATTTAAATCATTCGACTCCTGATGGAACTTCAGCTGTCTCTGCTCCTGTTGCTCCAATCCCTAATCAATCGAGCACAAAACTAGTTAAAATTGGCCTTATTTTAGAAATTTCTATATTGCAAGTGGCAACAAAGATTAACACCTACATCATTTGGTACCATGGCATTCACTTCTCCAAAGCTCTCTTCTTTTTCACCACTTGGTTTGTGTGGCCGTTCTAACAAAGTAAAGCCACTAATTTCATCACTTGGCTCTTCATTCCACATCTTCAACTCACCATCAGTGTTCCCTTGGTCATCCACACTAGAAGAAGGCTCTTGGATCACATCAGTATTCTTGGCAACCGGTGGTTCAGGCTTACTCAACAGTGTCATGTCACTAAAGATGTCCTTCATTTGTTCATCCTGCATTTTCAGCGACAGATTCGGCCTCATTCTCAACCTCGACAATGTGCCATCCTCGCTATCGTCTTTAAACACAGTCGGCTTCCTCAGAATAACGTTGGGAACACTACTTTTCCTAACAATCCCTTCTGTATTCTCAGTTCGGACAGGTTTCTTAATCTCCAATGCAGGTTTGTTATCATCAGATTTAAATTTCATCCCTTTAACCGGAACAGGACGCACCAAACCCAGGTCATCCAATTTCCGTGACGACTTCCCTCCTTTAGAACCTTCAAATGGAAGTTCCTCCACTTCCACAACTTTACCCTTCTTCTTATAAAACGCTTTCTCAATGTCAAGATAAGAAGCATCAGGATTAGCCTTTCTTCCCATTATCTAATGCAACAAGCATACAATGGTGTATTGAATCAATTAGCAATATTAAACTATAAACACATACAAAATTATTATTATATGAAACATTGTCATTCCAAAAAAATAAAAAATAAAAAATTGGAAAAGGAAGGATACCTTGGCAAGGGTGAGCTTGGGGTCCTCCCCGAGTAACCGACCAAACTTGAGCTCCATGAGGTCGTAGCTGTCGAGTTTAGGGGGTTCTTTTTCTTCTTCTTTGGGTGATCGTGAGGCGAGGACCTTGAAACTCTGATTGAGAGAAATGGTTCTTGTTGTTGTTGTTGTTGTTGTTGTTGTTGTTGTTGTTCTGTCTGATGAAAACCAATGAAGGTGGGTGAAGAAGGGTTTACTACTGGTGAGAGGAAGAGACCCCATTTTCCTCTGAATTTCAGTTCACAGAGATTGTTAGTATTATCATCTAAGTTTGAGAAGGGTTTTATTATTGTTGTCTTCTTAGAGTCACAGATAGTAGTGGAGAGAATCAGAGAGCGATACCTTGGCTTTGTTTGGATAAACGGCTAGCCAGTAACGAAGAAAAGGTTATCCCCACTTACTCACGTGCCTTCTTGCCTCCTTTTTAAATTAAAACAGTCAATTACACAAATAACTTTAGATTTAGTTAATTACATCTCTTCTTCCATTGTTTTCTATTTTTACTCTAATTTTTTAATTTTTCAAATATATTTATATTTTTTATATATTTTACAAAATTTATTTAATATTTATAAATATTACAGTGATATTTTTTAACATATTTACAAAAAAAGTAATAAAAAAATATAA
>JAMLFT010006157.1:0-16467 GCA_026544285.1 Pachyrhizus erosus
ATTAATAAATAAATAATTATTAAATATTCAAAAATTAAAATTTACATATTTTTATTTTTATTTATCAATTTTTAACTAACAGAAATTAAAGTGATAAAGAAAAGAATATATGAGAATTTTTTTTGGAATTTTTAGAAGTAAAAATAAATTTATAGAAAATAAAAACAGAAAAATAGGAAAAATAAGGAAAAAGAAAAGAGAAAAAGAAAAAGAAAAAGAAAAGAGAAAAGGAAAGGAAAAAGAAAAAAATGAAATTGGGGTTCGAACCCCAATTCGCGAGGAAAGAGAAAAGAGACACAGCGTTGCCAACTGAGCTACCCCACGTGGCTAGCAAATTGAGTAATTAAAATGTATAAGGGGAATAAGGCACGTGGGAATTGAAAAATAAAACAGATGTTGCAAAAGGGGGTTGGCTGGAATTCGAACCCGCCCCCTCGAGGCGCTTAAGGAAGAGAGGAGAGTGTTGTTGCCATTTAGACTGCTAAGCCCATCGTTGATAACTTACCAAATTAAAATAGTATTATCTCTTCCCAATTTGAGTCATCTTCTTCAACCGCCATGGAAGCTCTTCCAAAAGCTTCGAAGAAGCCTGCAACTGCCGCCCAGCCTACGTTGCCTAGGCTACTGACTCAGCAAGGCTACCACCGCCCTAAAACGAATAAAATAACCACCGTAGGCAGTGGATAGAGGTTATAAAACGCCATGTAAGGTAGCTTCGAAGAACAAAAAAATGCAGAGAAAATTCTTCATTCAAACTTGCTCTCTAACCCACCAAAATTCCTCAAATCACTTCCATTAGCTTCGCAATTCATCTAGAAATATGTTGGAAAGAAAAACTAGAAGAAATAAGCTTAGAAACGCTAAATAGCAGAGAATCCCAAGCCTCTATTGAAGAGAAATTCAAAGCTTCAAATTAAGGTAGGAGGAGTCTTCTTTTCTTCTAATTTAGATTACAAAACTATTCTATATTATGTGTATTTCATTTCTGCAAAAATTACGTACCCTGAGACTGCATGAATCTCTGTAATCGAAAGGAAAATTCTCGTTTTCAAACGAAAAAGAAATCACTTTCAATTGGCCATTAGAGAGCTTCTAAATTCGAATTAAATCCCAAAATAGGATCGTCTTGAGTCAGGGAAGATTTCTGTCAGGTTAATTTGGCTTGAACTTGCCCATAACGAAAATCCCCAAATTAAAAAATCTCTGGTTCGAAAATTTTTCCAGAGGTTGAAGATGACCAAATTACCAAAATACCCCTCCCTTTATAAATTTCTTTTTATTTTATTTTAAAGTTGTTTTGAGCAATTTAGGCCTCTAATGATCTCAAAAATTCTGAAAATTTTACCTAAGATAGTATTAAAGGGGAGAAACTGTTCAGAAAATTTATTTTTGTTATATTTGGTAAAAATAAAAATTATTTTTACAAAATTCCAAAAATACCCCTACTTAAAGAAAAATTATTTCTAGATTCAATCTGAGAGAAAAATCTAAGGAACAATCTCAGAACCCTTTATCATATTGCCTAAGATATTTACCATTTTATTTGACTTAGAAAATCATTATAAAAGAAAATTATATTATGAAAATGACCATTTTACCCTTGGTTTTTAAATTATTTAAATTTCTCACAAGAAATTTAGTTTTTGGTTCAGAAAACATTCTATTGCTAAGAAATACCAATTATTTTATTTCCTAAACACTTTAAAGGTGCAACCCCAAGAAACAAGGTTGAGAGAATATTTTTGATAATTTACCCAAAATACCCTTGAAATTCAATAAATGAAATATTTCACCTTGCAAAGGATATAGACTCTCCTATACTATTACTATTATAGTCATAAATGAATACATGTAAAACCTCATAGTAAGAGGAAGACAAACGAATTTTAGAACCTCTGTGAGAAAAAGACCAAAATGCCCTTAAACTTAATTATATTTATTGATTCACAATTTCTTCTACAAAATCCTATCTAAATTCCTGAACATTCTGAAGTTTAGATACTTGGAATGCTTAACTCAAAATAATAAAGGTTCCTTAAAGAATTATTTAAATCTAAGGTTGAAAAGTAAAAGCAGCCTTTTGACATAAACTTCGAGTAAATAAATTGAGGGTAAAATAAATGATCAATGAACATTCTTTGGTGGTAACAAAATGAATAAAAAATAATTATTACTATCTCAGTTCAAGAAATGAATAGATCGATAAGTCTTCATAAATAGAAGAGATCCCCCCTCAAGCTAGAGACAGATCTAGTAATGGCCAAGTAAAAAGCAAGAATCTTTAGATTAAAAGATTCTAGGGATCTAGTACCTAGAAGACTTGATCGATAGAAGTACGGATGGATAAATTGAACGAGAGAGAAATTAAAGAATGGAGAAAGTGCAATGGGTTGACTACAGAAGGTACTTAAGGAATGTATGCAGGCTGTGGAAGTCCTTGGGGGTGTTTAGGCGCCAAGTTTGTGAACTGCCTAGATTAGGGAGTCACAATGCCGGCTTGGTAACCCCGACAAAGTAGAGCATACCAAAGTCAGTAGAGAGTATCTAAGCCATGTACCAACTTGAGATATGTACTCCTGACCGTCACCCAAAAATATTGCAACTCATGTACTCAATAATACGATTCGCTTAAGTCCTCTGGTAGTAGGACTAAAGAGGCAGTGATGGATCCCTAAATGCGTTAGTAATTTGTTGAATAGGGTGCCAAACGGTGAGATTGAGAGTATACACTTCCAGGTATGCCCATATTATATGATTATTTTAGAATTAAAGATTCACTTCTACACTAACTCTTTCAGGAAAAGATGTTTGAAGAATTCTATCCGTTTTTTCACTTATCTATCACCCCTTTGTGCGGACAATGGACAAGGGATCCATTATATCAACTTGATACCTAT
Source organism: Pachyrhizus erosus (assembly GCA_026544285.1). Lineage (NCBI taxonomy): Eukaryota > Viridiplantae > Streptophyta > Magnoliopsida > Fabales > Fabaceae > Pachyrhizus > Pachyrhizus erosus. Next base: position 2,898 of record JAMLFT010006157.1, read on the forward strand.
ACAGGATATGTCCGTTTTACTTTCTTCCATGTAGCTCCATTTGCTCCCAATTCCTATGGGAAGATAGATCTCCTTATTATACTAACTTAGATGGAACCGTCACAAGTGTCTGAATCACCTCCTGGATTCTCATCACATCCTAGGAGGAGACGTCCCAACAACTCTTCCTCAAGCCATACTAGGCATAGAGTGGTTAGATTTGCTCCCGGAATTGATTCCTCCGAGGAAGAAGATCCCTCCCAAGATTCAGGAGATGAAGTTTAAAATTTTCTCGTTGTAATGTTAATGATGTACACATGTAGACTTTTGTTTAGTATATGAAAGTAGTCTCTTATGTATGTGTGTTTTAGTAATGAAAATAAGGTCGTTACATGTGGAGCCTAAAAGAATAAGTGAAGACAGCTATGCCAACACTACTTGGATAGTAGTATGCTTGATGGCATGATGATTAATAAAATCATGTGAACGACTTGATTGAACTTAATAGTGTATGCATTAGGCTACACTGTTGGGTAAAACTCATGTGTTAGGAATGATTGATAAACTACTAGGGGTAAAATAGTAATTATAGGTTATCTATTGTATCAGCAAGACATTATGGTCGAAAGACCACCAAGTAACAATACACATTGATTGTTGGAACTTATGAATCAAGTCCTCTAACACATGACTCAAGGTCAGAACGAGGAACTATAGAATATAGAGGATTGATGTCATTTAGGAGAAATGATCCACCTAGATATAGCGATTTCTTTGACCTAGAAGGAGCCCAAAATTGGATCACAGAGATGGAAAATATTTTTGCAGTAATGTCATGTTTGGAAGAACATAAGGTAAACTTTGCTACCTTTATGTTTACCAGCGAAGCAGAAAATTGGTGGTGAATACTAAAGCCTACACTTCCCAAAATTGCCCATGTTATACCTTGGGAAATATTTAAACAAAAGTTCTGAGACAAGTACTTCCTTGTTGACTACAAAAGAAGGAAAGCTAGACAATTCCTAGAACTAAAACAAGGAGACATGACTATAGGGGAATATGCTGCAAAATTTGATGAATTACTAAAATATTGGCCATAGTTTAGAGTTGAAAATAGGCAAGCAATTTGTTCACAATTTGAAAATGGACTACGGGTTGACATAAAACAAGTTGTAGGATACCTTTAGACAACAGACTTTCCCACCTTGGTCAGTAAGTGTAGAATATATGAAGAAGACACCAATGTCACACAAGCACAATGAAGGACTAGAGGACCAAAGACACATCCTAGAAAAAATTTTAATCATCAATAGAAGAAACCTATCAAAGACTGTTGACGTTTGGGAATGGGACAAGAAGGCCCAGTCAGTCTGTGGGAAGCTCAAAGTCAATAGCTCCATGTCCTAAAGTTAGTACACCTACAAGATGCTTTAGGTGTGGTGGGCTCCACTTCTCAACAGATTGCCCACAAAAGAATATCACCTGCCACAACTATGAAAATATTAGACACATAGCAAAGGATTGTTGATCGCCAAAGAGGGAAACATCTAGTGCTAGGAAGCCTACTCAAAGTCAGGCCTCTGAAAGACCAAAGGTGACAGGGAAAGTCTATACTATGAGTGGGTCTAAGGTTGCTTTGACAAATAATCTCATTCGCGATAAGTGCATCATACATGACAAATTCTTAGATGTACTATATGATTCAAGTGCTACTAATTCTTTCATGTCCCATGAATGTGTCAAATATTTATCATTTCCTATAACTTTATTATCATATGAGTTAATTGTAAGTACTCCTACTAATAAGCCTATAATTACCAACTTAGCTTGTATAAATTGCATAGTGATATTAGAAAGCTGAAATTTTCTAATTGATCTAATATGTCTTCCCTTATCCAATCTAGACATAGTGTTAGAAATAGATTAGTTGTCCTCTAACTGTGTCATCTTAAATTGTCATCATAAGACACTAAATTTTAGTACTCCATACCCAAGTAATCCCAAGCTCTCAAGTCATAAGTTCGACAAATCCGAGAATGAAAAAAGAAGAGATTTTCAATTTTTCGTGGCGCTATTCTCAACAAAAGCAAAAGTAGAATTAGATGTCAATAGTTTTCCAATTGTTAGTTTATTTCTAGAAGTCTTCTTTGAAGGCGTGTCAAAACTACCCCCTAAGCGAGAAGTAGAATTTCCCACAGATCTCATTCCCAGATCAAGCCCAATCTCCATTGCATCATACAAAATATGGCCATTAAGAATATCTAGTTATTCCTTTTAGGTTGACTAACGCTTATGTTGTATTTATGGATTAAATGAATATAATTTTTCATGAATACCTGGATCATTTTGTACTGATATTCATAGATGATATCTTAATCTATTCAAAGAGCCACGAAGAACATGCAAAGAATTTGAGGATCGTGTTGCAAATCTTGAAGAAACGTTAGTTATATGCAAAACTCTCCAAATGTGAATTTTGGCTAGAAAAAGTAAGTTTCTTAGGGCACGTGGTATCTAAAGAAGGGATTACGGTTGACCCAACCAATGTACAAGTATTTATACAATGGAATCCTCCAACAACTGTCACAGAGATTAGAAGTTTCCTAAGCGTAGTAGGCTATTATAGGAAATTCATTAAAGGATTCTCCAAGTTAGCTCTACCTCTAACCAAGTTGACAAGAAATCGTCAAACCTTCAAATGGGATTAGACATGTGAGGACAACTTCCAAGAACTAAAGAAAAGGTTAACCACTAACCATTTTTAACCATGTTAGACCTTGAAAAGAAATTCGATGTCTACTGTGATGCTTCACGCCAAGGTTTGAGTAGTGTACTAATGCAAGAAGGAAGGGTAGTGACTTATGCTTCAAGACAACTACGGCCTCATGAAGAAAATTACCTAACCCATGACATAGAATTAGCTATTGTAGTTTTTGAGCTAAAAATTTGGAGACACTACCTCTATGGATCCAAATTTGAAGTCTTTAGCGACCACAAAAGCATACGATACCTGTTTTACAAGGAGGAGCTAATATGAGGTAGAGAAGGTGGAAGGAATTTCTAAAAGATTATGAGTTTGAATTATCCTATCACTTGGGCAAAACGAATATGGTAGTCGATGCCCTCAGTAGAAAGTCACTACACTTAACTGCTATGATAGTTGAAGAGTTAAAGTTGATTGAAGAATTTAGGAATCTTGATTTGATAATTGAAGTTCTCCCTAAAAGTATATACCTAGTAACTCTGACTGTTACTAATGAATTTTTAGAACAAGTTAAGATAGGATAACAGGAGGATCAAACCCTACAAGATAAGTTAGGAGCAGTAGATAGAAGTGGAGAAGAGAAATTCCAACTAGGTGCTGACGAGATAATCAGAATCAACGAAAGAATTTGTATTCCTCACAATGAGGAAAATGATCCTAGAAGAAGCACATAAAAGTAAACTTAGTTTCCATCTAGGTACGACCAAAATATATCAAGACCTAAAGAAAAATTTTTGGTGGCAGGAAATGAAAAGAGATCTAACAAGATTTGTCGCAGCTTGTCTAACATGCCAAAAAGCTAAGGTGGAACATCAAAAACCTTATGCGTATCTTCAATCTCTTAATATTCCAAAATGGAAATGTGATAGCATTTACAAGGACTTTGTGATTGGGTTACCACGAACTTCTACTAAACATGACGCAATATGGTTAATTGTAGATTGCTTGACAAAATATGCATATTTCTTACCCATAAATATCTGATATTGGCTTGAAAAACTGACGCAATTATATCTTAAGAAGATAATCAGATTACATGGAGTCTCATCAAGTATAATATCAGATTGAGATCCTCGACTCACTTCAAGATTTTGGGGAAGCCTGTAAGAAGCTTTAGGAACAAGATTGAAACTCCACTCTTAAAAAGATTGGCCCTGTTGCCTATCAAATAGCCTTACCTCCTAACTTGGCCAATTTACACAATGTTTTCCATGTGTCACAACTTAGAAAATATGTGATAGAACCTGATCATGTATCAATTAGAGAAAATTTGACTTATAAAATTTTGCCTATAAAGATCGGCGATTGAAGAATAAAATAACTTAGAGATAGGAACATCAACTTAGTCAAAGTGATTTGGAGCCTAACGAATGAAGGAGATGCCACTTGGGAATTATCAAGTAGGATGAGAGAATAGTACCCCAAATTATTTTAGAAATACAAATTTCGGGGGATGAAATTTCTTTAAGACATTATGGGTTGACCTTTTAAGCATCCTAACTCGATTTAATGTGTAACATCCTGTTTTAAAATAAATAAATTATAATTAGAAGATAGGCTTGAATTAGAAATTTACCTTTTACTTTAAAAATATTTTTGTTTAGTTCAATTAAAGTGAAGAATTTAAAAATGAGAAGTATCACTCAAGAGATGACATGAAAAGAAGAAATTATAAATTAAGATAAAAGATTTTTTAGTAAAATAGTTTATTTAGATAAGAAATAAATATAAATATATAAATATTTTGATTTTGGGATAGAAAATAGAAACTTTTAAATGAAATAGAAATGAAAGAAGAAGAATAGAAATAAGAGAATAAAAAAATCTAAAAATAATAATAAACTGAATTTAGGAGTTAGAAAATGAATTTTTATTAAAAAATAAATATCCAAAGAAGTTAAATAAGTAGATTTCTAAAAGTAAATAAATATTTTGAGGAACAAAATATAGGAACAAGGAGACAAAAAGGTAAGCTAATGTATAAGATTTTTAGGAAAAATAAGAAATCAAAAATAATAATTTTAAAATTAAAAACAAAAAATCAATGAAAATAAGAAAATAAGAAAAATAATAGAAAAAAGGGGAAGGAAAGTAGGGCAGATTTGAACCCAGGACCCCCAGGTTGGTAACAAAACGCGCTACCACTTTGGCTAGGCATCTTGAATGAGAATAAAAGCCCAAAGAAATACAAAAGCCATGTAAAAGGGGTATAATACGAAAAATAAAAGCAGAAAAAAAGAAAAGGGTGGGGCAGGGTTTTGAACGCAGGTGTGAGAGGAAGAGAGTAGGAGTCATTTTCCATTAGACCACTAGGCCCATCACTGGCAAAATAAGGAAATAAAATGTCTATATCTCTCCCTTAAAACCTCTTATCACTATTGAAGCTACTTAATCAGGTTTATCTCTCGAGTTGCCACGGTCGCCTCTACACGTGAGCTATGTCTGAACCTATTCTTACTATAGATAGCTTCGCTCATACTAGGTGAATAAAATAACTCAAAAAATGCAACTAGATGATGCTATATAAGGGGCATTAGAAAGTGAAGAAAAAGGTAAAAAAACAAAGGAAGAATAGGCAAGGAATTCTTTGAGTGAGTGAGTTAAATCCCTCTTCTACTAACCCAAACTAATTTGAAATCATCTTCGCTTCATTTTCTCTTCAAGAATGAGTTGAAACAAAGATCGGAAGAACAAATTCGACCCCTTGCCAAAAAACTCAAAGCCCCTCGGCAGAGAAACCTAAATAGGTAAGAGGTGTGGTTTATCCTTCATTTTGATTTCACGAATTCATTCCTAATCATTATTCTCACATAATTGAACCTTAAATTAACCAAATTAGTGATGAATTCAGAAAAGTTGAATTTGAAATTTTTCATAACTGTCATGACTACCAAATTTGCCTTTTCTTTGATTTTGATTAAATTTTGAATGAAAACATTGTTTAGGATTAATACTAAAGACAATTAGCAAGTTAAAAATGAAAAATTATTATAATTAAGGTGAAATCGTAGCTAACAGTGAATTAGAAATTTATATTAGATAAATTGTTTGTTATGCTTGCTAGAAGGTTCATAAATTAAGGAGAGAGTAGGGGAAAGGAAGGAGAAGGAAACTGGATTAAGAGAGAGATGAATCAATGAGAAGAAGAAGGAGGCAGAGACTAGGAGAGTGAGCAGAGAGGAAGGAGGAGAAGAGAGGGTTAGAGGAAGAAGAAGGTCAGGGGGGGTGAGTTTAGTAAAAAGGGGTTCAAAGAGTAAAACAAAGGGGTGTGAATAGTAAATAGGGAGGTGTGAATAGAAAAAAAAAATTAAATTGTAGTTCTAATAAACTGAATTAGGATGGTAAAGATATAAGATATATATAGTCATGGAGGGAAAAAAATGAAATAAAGAACATAAGAAAAGACACTAAATATAAAATTTTTACAAAAGACTGTTTTGCATTTTTCTTGTTATTCGAATTATCATCTTCGATATATTGTTTGGAATTTTTTTTTAACCATGGTTTTCAATATTCCTATGCTATATGATGATAGTTTATTTGCCTCTACTAATAGTAGAGGAATCTGTATGATGTTTTTAATTGTCTCGATTAGACAATAAATTACATAAATAACCCTAGGGTAAAAGATGAGATGAGAAATTACTCATACAAAAGTTGTGTAAAACTTGTATTATCCATTTAAAGTAAGGATGAAAGAAAGTTATAACAAGACCTGCAGTTGAATTTGAAATTAGTACCAAGAAAAATTCACGAATGAAGAAGAGAAGAGTAAAATGAATCAAGAGGGAGATTGCATGGGTTGACCAAAAAGGTACCTGAGGAGTGTACGCAAGCTCTAGTGAGTCCTTGGAGGTAAATAAGGTGTCAAGTTGTGAACCGCTCAAAGTGAAGAGCCTGTCACGGAACTGGCTTGGCATTCTCAGTAAAGCAGAACATTACCAAGATTCGATTAAGAGTATTCTAGACCAAGTACCAGGCAGGATATGTACTTCCGATCGTCAACCAAAATACAAACTTGGATTATTGTTGACACACTCGTGTAAGTCTTCCTGAAGATTGTAGTATTGGAGGCTACGAATGTCCTAAAACGAATAAAATCCCTAATTAGGCACATTACGGTGAGATGAGAGTATTCAATAGCTAGAAAATGATATGTACTTGTATGTGTATGCTTAAGAATAGATGACTCACTCCTACAACCCCCAATATTTCAGAAATAGATGACAGACGAGTTTCATCCCTTGTTCCATATGACGATCATACCATTGGAGGGTCGGTGGACTTATGATTTGACAAGTGGAGAAGACATATTCGTGGTCTATATAAGATTTGCATTTAGGCCGTCAAACTTCATAGCCTCGTGACAGGTCTACCATATAGATATCCTAGTTCTCCCGACAGAGACCCTGCCATCCAAATACACTAGGGTCCCACTAGACATTCTTGTAGCTTCCCAAAGCGCTCCACCCCCTCCATGCCAAAACTCCTCTACAGGTTTAACCCTAGTCAGAACAAATGAACATGAAGGAACAAAGGAATCACTTGAAGAAGAAGATCCTTCAAAATGTTCAGACTGAGAATTTCAAAAGAGAAAATAGGAGTTGTTAATCTTTTGAGACTATCTATCAATAGTCTATTGTATACCTAACTGATATTTTGGAAATGTGATACTTAAGATTCTGTTTGATCTTTTCATATATTTTAATTTGAGTTTTTATAATTTCAAGTTACTCAGACATTATATCAATATTTAAGTTTCTCCAATTGTAACCCCCGAAAAATTCTAATTTCAAAATTTATCTAAAGTAAAATACCTAGAAAGACTTTCTCGAATTAAAATCAATAAAAAAGGCATTACATAATGACTAACACTTAACTCAAAGGATATAGTTAGACATTGTTATGACTTATATGCACTTCTTGTGCATCATTATAGTAGTAACTATAATGCTTGGTCTTATTGCCTTAAGAGTTTTTTACTTAACCTTGCTCCTTGAGCCTAAAACATCTTTAGCTTAGCCTTGTGCCTGAAGCATCTTAAGCTCAACCTCACACTTGGAGTGTCCTTAAATTAACCATGGGCCTTAATATTTATAACTCAACTAATATGATTAGTTGTCAAGGTGTGATCAAGCATGGCTATATGAAAACATTTTATAAGCTTTTTCTCTATGTTAATCTCAAATCTTAGAGGCATGTGTACTACTTAAACTCGATAAACCCATTTCAAAAATACCCAATTGAGTAGATAGAACCTTTATTTAAAGAGTAAAAGTAATGAATTTACACTTACATTTTCTTTTATAGTTTGGGGCATGTGTACTACTCTATCTTGACAAAACCCCTTAGGAGGGCACCATCAAATGACACTTGACCCAAGGCACCTGAGGTTGGATGCTTATAAGTTCCTTTCATCATGATTCAAAAGCTTGGGAGGCATATGTACTATCTAGTTTTGAGACGCCCTTATAGAAGGGCATTCAACCAAGTGATAATTAAAATCTTGTTAATCAAGTGATAAATCAAGAAAGTGGGAATGTAACATCATGCGTAGATTCCTCCCTATAATAAAATGCATTCATGATGTTTATATAAGATATTTAGGTCAACAAGCATATTAATGATGTTTATATGAAGTAATTAGGCTAGCAAGCCTATTAATAATGTTTATATAAGGTAACTAGACTAATCAACCTAAAAACTCCCTATTTATTCTAATAGGTAATTGATCCTAACTATAATCCTAATATTCATTATCTATCTCTTATCTATATGTCACTAACTTTAGCGTTAGAATGTCTTTACAAGTACCTTACCCACCGTGCAAGGAGGTGACATTGGAAGGGTAACTATATAAAAATGATTTTATCAATTTAAGTGTAGAAGATTAATTATTCAACATATAGCTAATTATTCCTTTCAGAACATAAAGATTTATTTTATAAAAAGTACGAGAAACGTAAAGGAAATGCAATTTCTTTTCCCCTAGAGCTTTAGGTAGCAACTGGGATCGACATTACGAGGAATCGAGAATGATGACAAAGATAAGAATTTGAACATGCAATTAGGCATGATACATATAACTAATTTTGCATATGAGACAAATGGTTTGTACCCATCAAATCTTTGCCCTTATAATTAAATTTAGGAAAACATACTTCGTAATAAGATATATATATATATATATATATATTGATGAGTTCCACGCACTGGTCTTGGATGTTTAGAACGGATGGTTCAAGGCATTGGGATTTTAATGTGTAGACTAAGTCAATTGCATAATTTTTTGTAGATTAGATTAAAATAATTAAGATACTTTGAACATGAATATTGATATAATGGAGCATTGATCAATTGTTATTGCATTGTTGTAGCTTTGCATATTATATCTTTTTTCCTGTATGGTTTCTTTGTGATTAATTACTTTGTGTTGAAGGAGCATTTTCAATGTAGTTGTCAGTTCACTTTTATGGTTAATATAGAACAAAATCGTACATGACACCAGAAGTTAAAGTGGGTTGAATATTCAAGAAGAGGCTTGAAATTGTGCAACAACTTCTTCTACCATTATTGTTTCCCCGAGTTCCTCTATATATAGGCTTCAAATTAAATCTCATTCCTCATATGCACGTAAACAATAATGGTATAAATCTCTTTGATTTGCAGGTTGGATTCTATAAATCTTCATGCTCACAAGTAGAGTCTGCTGTAAAGAAGTCAGTGTAAAAGTGATTCAACCGTGACAAGTCCATAACTATGGCCTTGCTTTGCTTGCATTTCCATGATTGTTTTGTTAGAGTAAGACGTGTTTGCTTGACTAAAACATACTCCTCTTTAAGTGCAATAACTTATGAAATAACGGTCTGAAAAGCTTAATTTGTTTGGTTAAAATTGGATGACTGATTTTATATGATACTTAACTAATACTTAAATTCAAATTTTTAGTAAAAATTAAATTAATTGTATATTTTATCACTTAACTATTATTATTTTACAAATTTTATCACTTAATTATTTTACAAATTTTATCATCAAAATAAATAATTTTACTGTAACGTCCGTTTTTTATCCATTTAATTTTGAGAAAATCTTTTTAGGTGTTTTATTTCCAGTAAATTTTAAAACTTTAATTTACCAGGGGTTACAATTTGAAAGAAACCTAATTATTGCATACACATCCAAGTAACTTGAATTTAATTATAGCATACTCTAATTAATATATATAAGTCAGGTTAACTATAAGTGTAAATATTACATTTCCAAAATAATTTAACTAGTAGATTAAACAAAAGATAAAGTCTAAGATAGTCTACAACATCTGACTCATCCCAAGAGTTTCTAGGCATATCCTTTAGAAGGATTTTCTTTTTCAAAGGATTCTTCTCTTTTGCCTTGACCATCTACTGGGATCGAGCCTATGGATGACTATTGGCGTGGAAGAGTCTGAGTGCATTGATGTACTAGAAAAACATATGTGAATATAGGTGATAGTGTCTAGGATAGTATTACTGGAATGTCTATGTGATGGAACTTCCATGAGACTATGACATTTGGAGGTCTAAAGGTGAATCTGACATAGCCCATAAATATATCGTCTCCATTAATCCTATCATGTGCCCATCATCCCTCCAAAGGTACTATTGTCAAGTGAAATAGGAATTGGAACTCGTCCGCTATCTTTATCTGAAATGTGGGGGTTGTAAGAGTAAGTCATCTATCCTTTAAACAAGCAGACACATATATATAGATATCACCTTATCTATCGTAGACTCTCATCTTTTTGTAATGTGCCTAATTAGGGATTCCATTCATTTTAGGGCCCTTTGTAGCCTCCACTACTACTAACTTGGGGAGGACTTACACGAGCATGTTAATAATAGTCCAAGTTTACATTTTTGGGTTAACGATCGGGGGTATACATCTTGCATGGTACTAGGTTCAAGATACTCTCAATCGAATCTTGGTAATGCTCCGCTTTTTCGAGGACGCCGAGCTAGTTTTGTGACACCCTTTTCACTTTGAGCAGTTCACAACTTAATACCTTTATCTACCCCCAAGGTCTCACTAGAGCCTGAATACATTCCTCAGGTACCTTCTACGGTCAACCCTTGCAATCTCTAGTCTTATTTTCTCATTCATTATAGTTTCTAACCCATTCTACCTTCTTTTCTTTGTTCATCACTTTCTTTTGTATTGATGTTGAGTTCCATGATCTCATTGGATAACATCTTTCTTCCAGTTTTACTTTGCAAATCTTATATAAATGTTACTCAACCATTGTTTGAGAGTTTCTTAATTCATCTCCTATCCTAGGATTATTTTTGTAATTCACTATGTAATAGAGACAATTATTATTATTATGTATCCCTCTACTATCAGTAGAGGTAGTAAATTTCACTTCCACTATCAATTCAACAATTATACAATATAGGAAGATTAAAACTACATTTAAAGATTACAACAATCAAATAATATATATATCAATATGACAAAACAAGGACAAAATGGTCTTTTTGCAAGACCCTTAAATTTGTGTTTAAAATTCATCTTTCTTCATACTCAAGTTGAATTCTAACTTATTTAACTAATGAATATTTCAATTCAATGGAGAATTTAACTAAGGATTCATTCATAAGTTAAAAGAATAATTTATAAAACAAGGAAAAGGGTAGAATTTTCTTTTATAGTTTTTCTTTAAAATTTCTTTCTATAATATACTTAAACTAAAAATATGGTTATCCATTAAGAAGGAATGAGATATTAAAATTTCAATTTGAAATCAATTTGGATAATATTTTTATAAAAAGGGTATTTTGGTAATTTTCTCATAAAAAGAGTATTTTGGTCATTTTAGCTTCTTAAAAATTTTCACTTTGAATTCAACATTTATAGTAAGACAGATCTGTAAGAGTATAAAGCTTGTTGAATTTAGAAAATTGCTCAGAAATGCAAAGTTTTCTAAAAGAAAATAACTAGTAGCATTTTGGTCATTCTCATAAAAATTTATTTTTAAGAATTTTCTATCACATTTCTGACTTTATAAATGTTATAAGTATACTTAATATTATTGGAGAATACCCTAGCTATCTTTTTCCTGAATTTAGAATGACCAAAATAGTAAAGATTTTAAATTGTTAATGTAGGGGTATTTTGTTCTTTTTATAAAAATTTAGGGTTAATATCATTTTAATCTTTGGTAATCTTGTTAGAGCACTTTAGTATTGGAGTAAAGATTTCTTATTATCCATTTCCTAAATTAAATAATGAAAAACAACAAAGTTGCAAAATTTTGGCCTAGGGGTATTTTAGTAATTTCCACCCCAAAATGGTCATTTGACCTTTTGCCTTCTTCAACTTCTGGATCAGAGGCACCAATTTAGGTTCAAATTCCATTTGAATTGCATGATTCCTCTTTTCCTTCTTTGTTCTGAGTTCATTTTATCAATTTTTATCTTTAAACCAATAGAATAACTTCAGTTTCAAAGCATTAATAAGAATTTTAAGGAATTTAGACCCAAAAACAAGAATAGAACACAGAGATTTTGTTCAAATTTGAGTTTCCATTCTTCTAATCATTTATGGAAATTTTTTGAACCAGAATGATTCGAATTTCATTAATATAGCTTATCCTACTTGTAATTTATTTAAAAACTAAACAATAGGAAAAAAATGGTGTCTGCAAATTCCAAAAATTCAAATCTTTTTTATGTCAATTCATTTTTAGAGAATTGGTTACTTTTAGAGTGTCAAATTTTTAGAAAACCAAATTCTATAACATATAACATTTCTAGCAATAAAATTTGAAGGAAAAGCAACTCCTCTTAGCTTAATTTAGAATTCCCGATGAGAGAATTTACAGTTTCTAAGAAATCTCCAGCGAGCCTTCAATCTTGTGATTCCTTTGATGTTTCTTCGAACTTTCTCAATTGAATCGTTGTGGGAATGATTTCAAAACTATCTAAATTAAAATGAAGCAAAAAGAGTGAGAGTTCGAGGAGAATTTAGAAGAAGAAGTTTGTTGTGATGGATGCTTTGAAACTCAATTCGAAGCTTGTTTATATAGTGTCTCTGTTGTCCATTCCTTGTTTATTTTATCCATAGGTCATGAACAAAGGCAACAACGTGAATAAGTAGGGAGCAGAGTGGTTGGAAAAGAAGATGGCAAGTGCGGCGGGACGTCTTGAGGAAGAAGGAGGTGACAGAGCTGCTTCCATAGCGGTTCATGTTTTTGGAGGTTAACTTAAGTACAAATAATTTGTATAAATTTTCAGCAATGGACCTAGCGGTTAGACGACAATCCCTGCATTCCTATTATTATCTCCACATTTAGGCCATGCCTTCGAATCTCATCCCCCACACTTTTTCTTTTCTACTTTTATTTTCTTCACTTTGTTCACTTGTATCACTTTATAATTTTTTCTAGGCCTTATACTCGTCTAGGACACCTCGTCCAACTGGTTAGCACGTTTCTCTTCTACTTTCTGGTCTTGGGTTCGAACCCTAGTCAGTTGTTTTTTGTTTTTCCCCTTTTCTTTTCTTATTTTCTATTTTTAATTTTAAAAATTATGTTTTTAATTTTAAAAATTATGTTTTTAATTTTAAATTTTTCCAAAAATCCTATAAATAAATTTATATTTTCCCCTTACTGTTCCTTTTTTCTTCCATCAAATATTTATTTTATTTTTGATAAAAATTTATTTATTTTAATTATCTAAATATTTATTTTTTAATATTTAATTAATAAACTTTTAATTTTAACTTCTAAAAATTTACATTTTGACTCTCTAATTTTTATTCTTTTCTTCTTTTATTTGTATTTCATCT
>JAMLFT010006158.1:0-13063 GCA_026544285.1 Pachyrhizus erosus
AATTATGAAATATTATCACTTTAGTCATTAAAAATAATAGAGTTCAATAGAAGTTTCTAAAAGGCTTACACACTTTAATTCATAATGAAAATTTAAAATTAAATTAAATAATAATATTAACATATTTTTAAAGACTAAAATAATAATTAATAGTTAAATTTAAAAATTAAATTAATGATAAGATAAGATTTTATTTTTAATTTTTATTTTAAGAATTAATGTGATAGTGTTTTATATTTTCAAAAATTAAAATGGTGATTTACTCAATAAATTTAAAATTAAGTCAGAAGAAAATTTGTAAGTGTCTAGAATTATGAGTAATGAAAATTATAATAAGAAATTAGAGCATTTATGTAAGAAATATATTATGTATATTTCTTTTGGTAAATATGTTATTGATACGAAAAATCAACAACTTTGTCGATAACTAATTTTTATTAAAGAATTGAACTTGTCACCTTTGATAGGATCTTCTTTTTCAATCACGTTTTTTTTATGTATAAGATTCAAACTCGAGATTTTCCTTAGAGGTATTGAATCTATAACAACTTCTACTATGTAAATATAAAAAACTATGTATATATTGTGTATGCAGCATACATAAATTTAGTTCATTTATTGTACTATGTTTGCACTTTATCTACTTTATCTATTGATACACTAAAACATGATAAAAAATTTCAAGAGGTCTTGGACCTTGTGTCAAGGAATTTAGTAGAACTTTAATGCTTATATGTAATCTCCAATCTTTTTTATCTGTCTTTTAAGATTTTTATGTAAAAATTAAGAAATAAAATAAATTTTCTTAATCCTACTAACATGGTTACGAAGTTTTTTATTACATCTTTTTTCATTTCTACTTTACAATAAGTACATATGTGTAAATTAATTAAAAGTAAAGTGGGAAATAAATGTATAATTGATAAAAGAGTAATTAATGTTATCATAAATTTTAAAAACAACAGATAAATAAAAGCAAAAATCTTTCAATAATTTTATAATAAAAAAAAACAGAGGGAGTACAACCAATGTCATTGTAGAAAATAAACATTTATTACACATTGTCACTCTAATGAAATCATTACTGAGTTGAGTGTTATAGTTTCTTTTACATGTGTCCACCTATTTTTCATTATGTCTTAGTCACACTAGAGTCTTAAGTTGATATCAAGAAAACTTGAATCTCAACCATTAAGCACATTAGAGTCAACACTCTTAGAAATATAAAGTTACACCATTTGTTCAGGTCAAACATGTTAGTAATTCACCCCTGATTTACCACACTCACATTCATCTCGAACAATTAATCAGTGCATTGTTTGATGAGCTTTTATTGTTCAATTTTTTTTTATCATTTTACTTCGGTTTTAATTGAAATTGACCTATCATTTTAATTAAACCTAACCAACTCATAACCATTTTATGAAAAATGATGTAAATTAAAGTTCTTTATTTTACTAGCAAATATAATAAGATTTGTAATTATCTTATCAAACTAAATCTATTTTTTTCACATATTTTTTTCTCATTAATTTATTTTTCAAACAAAGAAGTAAATGGATATTTAATATTTGTTAAATTTATGTAATTAATTCAATATAATTATTATAAAACTTTACATGTGAAGAACATTGTGCAAGATTTAATTTTTGTAGTTTCTTATGAATAAATGGACTTTTAAACTTAATTTAAATTGAAATAAAATTGATGATATTTTTGCTTCTTTTCTTTTTTTTTATTCTATCGTGATGTGCATCGTGGCACCAAGAGATTCATATGATAATAAAAGTTTCTTATGTTATGACTTTAAATTAGATTTGTCAATAATATAAATTAAAATTGGCTTAAATATGTTTTTTATATCTATATAATAGTTCATTTTGATTTTATTAATTAAATTACAAATTTTTTACTTTAGTGTCTTACATTTTTTATATTCGATTTTATTACTTATTGTTAATCTAGTTCTATTAAGTGATGATGTGATTGATATTGTAAGAAAATCTAACTAGAAAAACTATCTAGCAACAACAAAAACATGTGCAATATATATTAAAAGTTGACCTTATTGTTTTTGGTTGTATTTTTCTGTAGTTGCTAGATAATTTTTTTTGTTTTACAAATCGTCTATCATGAATCATGTATTAAAAGTTAATTTTATTATTTTTTGTTGGATTTTTCTTTTGTTGTTGGACAATTTTTCTAGTTGAATTTATCTGTAAATTATCTGTCATGTCATCATTTAATAAAACCAAATAGTAAAATTAAATATAAAAATAATCGAGGTACTAAAATAAAAAAAAATTAACAACTTAGGTGATAAAATAAAAATGAGTTATTTTACAAGTATAAAAAACATATTTAAACCACTAAATTTTAATATAAGGTTATTTGGACTTTTAGTTTCCTCATTGTTGTCGTGTCTTGAATTTGGTCCTCCTATTTTTTTTTTCTTCACAAATTTAGTCAATGCACTATTTGAATTGTGTAAATTTACTCCATTTATTAACTTGACATTCAATATTAAACGAAAATGCTAACATGACACTCTATTGCACATCTACGTCAACAAATTAGTTATACTATCATGTCAACATTTCTATTAAATATTAATGTCAAACTAATAGATAAACCAAAATTGTACAATTAAAATAGTAAGACGACCATGATCGCAATAAAAAATAGGAGGACCAAATTAAAATAATTGCAGTGAAAGGACTAAAAGAGCAACTAAGCATTGAATATATTCATTAGTATATACTACATCACAATACTGTATTCTTATTTTATAATCCAAAATTCTTTGCTTTGTCAAATGTTTTAAGAGTCATTCATAAATTTATAATGTAAAAGATATTGAAATTTGAAACAAAACATACTTAATTTTTATAGGTATTTTATGTGTACTTTTTTTTTATAAGAAAAATGAATTTTATTACTTAAAAAAGAGAACTTAACCTTAACATAATGTCATAGGTTAGCATAAAAAGGTATGATACTAGAAGTCATAGCCAGTAAAGGAACGATGTTGAACCCCTTAAACTAAAACCAAAAGCTTTACATAATGCGAAGAAAACACAAAATATACTTCACAATTTGATCTCTACAACATAATTAAGTGCCAAACAATATTTTATAATGCATTAAAACATGACTAAATAATGATATTCAAGATGATGCTTTAATGATATTCAAAAATATCATCGAGGATAAAATTTACTTATAGACATTTCATTTACAGATGATAGTATGGAATTATTGGCAGATTGCCTTGAACTTGATTCATGTGCAACAATTGAGTCCATGTTGTTGTACAAGAAATATGTTGGTTCTTGTGGAGGTGGTAACTCAATTGAGTGACTACTAAGATATGAGACAATTGTCAACATTGTAGGTCTAGCATCTGGATTTTCTTGAACACACAATAAACCAATTTGAATGCATTTGATGACTTCAATGTTAGAGTAATTATCTTTTAATTTTGGATCCAATGTGTTCAGTGGTGTTTCATCCTTCCAAAGTCTCCACACCTGTAATAGTTTGTAAGTTAGGCCAAATAATCATACTTTCTTACTTTTAAATTGATTTCATTATACTTCAAGCATGGGTAACAATAAAAAGAAAAGTGTTAGAAAATTATTATACTCACAAAATTTAGAAGACTATTAGCAACACGATGTGATTCATATGAACCTATATTTTTTTTTCCGCTAATAATCTCGAGAATCATAACTCCAAAGCTATAAACATCTGATTTCTCAGAGAATTGGCCAAACATTGCATATTCTGGAGACATATAACCACTACAAAATAAGGGAAATGACAAACAGGTTTAAATATATCATGTAAAGGATGATAAATATGCAACAATAAGTATTTAAAACTTACTATGTTCCAATAATTCTGTTTGTACTTCCTTCTTGTTGATCTATTTCAACAATTCTAGCAAGACCAAAATCTGAAATTTTTGGATTCATATTTTCATCTAGTAGTACATTGCTAGGTTTAAGATCACGATGTATAACTTTAAGTCGAGAATGTTCATGCAAATATAGAATTCCTCGAGCAATCCCTCCTATGATTTTATGACGCTCAAACCAACTCAAAACTTTTTCTAGTTTAGTATCTACAAGAAATATTCATTATGTGAGAAAATTAAGTGACACATGTTTTGTAATCAATCACTTGGATTGATTTAAGATATAAGACTACTAAACTTAAAAGACTAAAGATAGGTCAAGAGAATCAAACCAAATAAGAAGTAGTCCAGACTCTTGTTTGGAACATATTCATAAATTAGTATTTTCTCTTGCTCATCAAGACAAAATCCTATGAATGCCACTAAATTTCGATGTTGGAGCTTGGCTATTAATAGAACTTCATTTTTGAACTCCACTACACCTTGCTTAGAATTTCTTGAGAGCCTCTTTACAGCTATTGGTCTTCCATCAACAAGAATTCCCTAAAAATGTTGATAATTATTCATGTTAAAAATAGGGACATATAAGAAATAAGATTTAATATATTTTCTTGTACCTTATAAACTTCTCCAAATCCACCCTTGCCAATCTTATTCTCATGTGAAAAGTTGTTTGTCGCTGCTTTAATTATTGCCAAATTGAATTGCAATGACTCTATAGTAGAACTTTCCTGTCCAACTATATGAAAATACTTCAATCATTACACTAAGTTTGTAAACTTCTTTTAGTTTTTCAATTAAAAAGTTAGTATTAAAATTTCCTTTTTTAGCATACTTACAATTTTCTTTGAGAATAATTTTATTATTGTTTCTTATTTTTTTTCGTATAAGATAAAAACAAACAATGAAAAGTATTCCCGATACAATGATGGTGGGCGTAAGGATTAAGATAATAGTCTGCGATCGACCGTTCCCTACATTAAAAATAACACATCATTAAGTCATGCATAGTGAACTCAACAACAAAAGAAGTATATTTTTTTTCTAAACCAAAAGTATTATTGGTGAATATGTGCCCAAAATTAGACCTAAAGATTTGAAACAAATGAGTATTAATCTTATAACACAAGAGCTACATGACCTAAATATGCCAAAATTTACTATTAAAATTGAAAAACCACCAATAAAAACATTTTCATGTGTATTAGTAAAATACCCAATAAAATATGTTATTACTTATTATAGAATATATAATAGCCCTAAATGAGGGCTAACATCAATATTTTAGGGATTTTTTTTGCACCATTTATTTTTTAAAACACATAACTCGTTCCTCTAATATTACAAAAATGCCTTTAACACAATATATATCCCTCTTATGACATTACCTTATTCCTCTAAGCAATGTTGCATCCCCTTCCATTAATCACACATACCCTACTACCACTAATTAATATAATCTAAATTCATTATTTTCATTTATAAAAATTTTAGTTTATGAAAAATAAAAAATCTCTCGTATAGTTGTAATTGTTCCTTAGGTTGGCTTGTATACCATTAATACAACCTACAAATTACAATTAAGAGAAAGTTATAATACTTTAAAAAAAATCATGTTCCTTTTTTATATAGCAAACCATTATAACAAAAGCTTAAAAGCATAACAAACTTTTAAAATCCATATATCCTAATCTTTAAGTGAGATATCTAAAACTTTTATTCACATAATAGAAAAAAAAGATAAAGATCTTATTATCTAACTTAACAATCCTTCATTCAAACTAATTACTTATTAGTTTATCATAGGTATTTCATAAATTCCTAGTTGATCCCAAAGCTTAATAAATGTGTCTAGTTTTAATGGCTTGGTTATCTAGTCTACCACTTAAGATTCAATTTTGCTATGGATTATTTCAATAGCTCTATCCTTGGTGAGATCTCACAAAAAATGAAAATGTGTGTTAATGTGTTTGCTATGGTCATGCATGATTGGATTCTTTGAAAGTTTGATAACTAAACTACTATCACACATCACAATTATGTAATCCGCTTAAGAATAACCCAACTCCTTCAAAATTCTCCTCATCCAAATTTCTTGACATGCATATGTTGTTGTTGCCACAAGTTCTGCTTTTGTAATAGAAAGAGTGATAAAGGGTTATTTTTTAGAGGACCAAGTTATTGCACCAACATTTATAAAAAAAATATACATAACATGGTGTGCTTTTCCTATCTTTTATATCTCTTGCATAATCATTATACATAAACCTAATTAAGCTTTCATTTTCTCCTTTCTTGTACAAAATGCCATAGTTGATGGTTCCCTTCATCTTAGGACTCTTTTGGAAACCTCTAAGTGTAGTTCTATTGGTTGTGATATGAGTCTACTAATGACACTTACCATAAACATCATGTCAGGTTAAGTAGTAAGATACATCAAACTTTTGACTATTTGCTTAAAATAGGTTTTATTTGCCTTGACTCCTCCTTCATCCTTACTTAGCTTGTTTCTTGACACAATTTGGTTATGAACTAAATTGCAATTCTTTAGACCAAATTGCTTCAACACGTTAATGACATACTTTCTTTGCGATATATAAATCCCATCAAAATTTTGTAGCACCTTAATCCCTATAAACAACCTCATTCTTCCTAAATTTGTCATATCAAACTCTTTTTGCATTGAACCTTTAAATTCTTTCATTGTAAGTTCATCATTGCTAGTGTAAATAAGGTCATATACACAAATACTTATTGTGAGAACTTTACCTTTTCTATTCTTAAGAAATAATGTTTGCTCACTTTGACTTCTTTTAAAAACTTTACTAATGAAGTATGATTCAATGCAATGAAACCATTCCCTCGGGATTTGTTTTAACCTATATAATGCCTTGTGAAGCTTATAGACTTTGTGCTCACTTCCTTTCCTTTCACAACCTCTTGGTTGCTCAACATAGACACCTTCACTTAAAGCTCCATGTAAAAGGTTAACTTAACACCTAACTAGTAGATTAACCAACCTCTATGTGTTGCAAGTGTTATGATCATCCTTACTATATCCAATCTAGCCATAGGAGCAAACACCTTAGTGTAATCTATACCATGGTGTTGAGAATATTTGTTAGATACCAATCTTGCTTTATATTTATTTGCCTCACTAAGTTCATTTAATTTGGTTTTGTAAATTCATTTAACACCTATTTTCTTTGCTCTACTTGGTAGATTAGTTAGTTCCCATGTATGATTTTTCTCAACTAAAGCAATTTTAGCGTTCATAACTAGTTTCCATTTTGAACTTCTCAAACCTTCTTCATAAGTTGTTGGATATGAGGATTCAACCAATGTCATTTTACTACATCTTTCTTCTTTATAATCCTTCTCTAATGACACAATCATTCATTCACTAAGGAGGTTGTTTGTTTTTGCCCTCCTTATTTTCTACATTTTTTTCTCTTTCACTTCCTTCTTCTCCCTCCTCATTACTACAATTTTTTAATTTTAACTTCTATGTCAAAAATGATTCTTTTATCATCACATTTAGATTCCATTATCAATTCTTC
This sequence comes from Pachyrhizus erosus, assembly GCA_026544285.1. Lineage (NCBI taxonomy): Eukaryota > Viridiplantae > Streptophyta > Magnoliopsida > Fabales > Fabaceae > Pachyrhizus > Pachyrhizus erosus. The sequence continues at coordinate 7,480 of JAMLFT010006158.1, forward strand.
CTATGGATTTTTGTCCCAATTCCACTTATTCGCTTTCTCAAATTTTACATCTCAAATTTGACAATCAAATCATAAAGTCTATACCCTTTTGATCCATTACTTATACCAAGAAGCACTTATCTAATACTCTTGTCTTCAATTTTGGTTCTTTTCACATATGGAACATGAATGTGCCATATGCATCCAAACACTCTAAATGCTCAACTGAGGGATTTTCTCCATTTTAGGCCTCTTATGGAATCATGTCTTTAATAACCACTATTGGGAACTTACTTAGAACACATATAGTCCAATTCTCTACTTTAGGCCACAAAGGTTTTAAAGATTTTCTTTTTTGAAAGCATTGATTTGATACATTCATCACAATCCTATTTTTTATTTCTACCACTCCATTTTGTTGATAAGTATAAAAGATAGTCAACTACCTATTTATTCCATTTTGCTCACAAAAATCAATGAATTCTTTTGAGTTGAAATCTCCTTTCTATTAATGCTTAAGCATTTGATAACTAAATCAAGTTTCTTTTCCGCAAAGACTCCTAAAACATTTAAAGTAATAAACAAATTTTGACTTCTTTGTTAAGATATATCTATGTTTTTTCTAAAATTGTCATCTATAAAACACAAAAAATACCTCTTTTAAGATATCATTATACATATGCAATTTTAAAGCATGCAAAAATATCAAAGTGACCTTTATCATACCAAATGTTCTTTTTAAGGAATCATATTAGATTAAGATGAATGTATATGTATATATTCTACTAATAATATGATTGTCTCTTTCTCTATATATACAAACTTAGATGAGATTTTGATTTTTATAAAATTGGAATTTTGATTTTAATCATTTAATGATATAATTTTTTATTTTAATTGTTTTATTAAGTAACAAGAATATATGATAATATAATAATAAAGTTGAGAATTGTCATGTGATAAATAAGTCATATGTAATTTCATTGATAAATTATATTTTTAAATTATTATACGTTTAAAACATAATTTAAATAAAAAATAAATGTTACTATCTTGATAACAATTAATTTTATTATATGATAACAGATATTGAAATAAAAAACTTAAATTTTTAAAGAATTAAAATAATTTTTTTAAAATTAAAATAAAAAACATAGAAAAAAAAGATTATTTAAACATATTTAAAATATAAAAACCTGGAGGTGGAGAAGTTGGTGTGGTAGGCATGAGGTTGTAAAATTGAAACAATTCAAAGCGGAGAACACAGCTAGGATACAAAACTCGTCCACCTACGCTTCCCAAACGAGTCCATGGAATTGCTCCATTCAGGTTATCTAGGCACATTCTGCATTCATTGCTAGATAGATCCAAGGTGCATTGAGCAAGAACATACGCCGTTTGGATATCATTCAACGATAATGTTTCAGTTAGATATTTGTTACTAGTGTCCCCTGTCTCGTTTGCCACCACAGCTATTTTATTGGATATCAAAGTCAAAGCATCAGAAGATTGCATTAGATCGGTGTCAGTTTCATTCACATTCACAAAGCTGGGACTTGTTTCCATGGTGAAGGGTCGATTGGAATAGCGAAGCCAGCAGTGATTGTACCAAATTACACCCTCCGAAGCCAAACGACACTCGGAGGCTATTTTCTTCGTTGCGTTTCGGACGCATTGTTCACAAAGGTAACGAGAAAGGTCACCACGACACCTGTAAAGGCCCTGCAGTGTTCCCGCTTTTACTGAGTATCTATTGCCACTAGTGGCGTTGGAAGACAAGTCGGAGAAGAGTGTCTTGCGGTCTGATTGGAAAGCAGTATCGTTCATTTTTTTATTTCTTGAGCAGTTCTGGAGAATATAGCCAGGATCTTCTGAATATTCTGAATCTGTGTGTGGATATTTCGTTTCAGGAACGAGTGCTCCTGGTTTAAGATCTAAGAAGCTGTAGAAAGGGTACAATTCATACCTAATGTTACAACTCGGAAACAGAATTGTCCCTCCTAGCTTTCCCTCACTTACCTGTAGAAGGTTACTTATTGCTTGAGTAAGACAGGTTCCGCAGTTTTGCAGTGACAGGTCTTGCGTGCACTGAGCCAGACAGTAAAGGGTCTGAAAAGCATTAGGTAAGGTTGCGTTCTGTGTGGCGTACCTGTTACCCGAAATGGCTGCTTGATATGCAGTTTGATTCATGGTGTTGAACAACGAACTCATGAAGCTTGATCGGTCTGAGGAGATATTGGCCGTGTTGATCAGGTAAAAGGAGGGAAATATGTCCATTGTGGAGAAGAAAGAGACGTTGGAATACCGAACCATGCACTCGCGGTACCAAATCACACCCTCTTTGGACAAGGAACACTGTGAGTCTGAGGATAGTCTGTTGGTTGCGTTAACCACGCACTGTGTGCAGAGTTGAGGGGAGACATCACCCCTGCACATGAACAGACCATACACCGTGTCGGAGGAGTCTGCGCCGAGGACTGTGTTGTTGTAGAATGTGTTGGGGGTGGCGTCGGAAGATAAGGAAGAGAGGAGGGTCCTCAGGTTCATCTGATAGGGGCTGTTCGCAGTGGTTTGGTTTCCATTGCATATTTGGGCAACAAAAAAGGGGTATACTTGCTGTGCTTTAGTAGTTGTGAAAATGAAGAAGCAAGCAAAGTTACAAAGGAAGATAAGCTTCAAGGATTTCCAAGGCATGGTTCTGTTAATGTTCCACAACACTATCATACGGTGGGTAATGGATGAGTTTTTGCTAGATGTTCATAGTTTGCATGCGTGTCCGGATTTCCTTGTGTGTTCAATGAAAAATAAAATATAGGCTCAAGTTTATTTGGCAAGGCAGTGAGGGATAGATCAAGCAAGTCAATGGAGAAGACCAGTCAAACACTGGTGTTTCGTGTTTCTTTCATTATCATGCCCTTATTTATTGCCATTTACAAATTTCAACATATTACTAGGTCGCTTTTATAATTAAAAAATCATTTTTATATATATTAAAAAGTTAATTAATTATATTATATTCTATTAATTTTATAATATTTTTAAAATTATTCTTATTATTTAAGAGACTATTAAAAATTTGTTCATAAATGAAAAAATAAAAATAATTGTTAAAAATAAAAAATTAAATGAAGAGTATTAATTATATTACGTGTGGAAGTAATCTCAAAGAAAGTTACAGTATAAAAATGGACCCTAAAAAATGTTAGAAAATGTCAAAACAAGTTGCTGCGATTTGGTCGCATATTCAATGCTACGATAAATTGCCTGGCATTTGCAGTTGCAAACTTTGACATAAACAACATAGTTGCGGTCACAGACCCTCATGTACTTGTGTCGAAAACGTGCAAAAATTTGACGGGCATACGTCAATTAGTGTGTGAGTTGTAAATCTTTTATGTCTGACTTTAATTTTTATAAATAAAACAAGTCTTGTTAATAAGTGTTTTGAGAGTATTGATTATATAATTATAAGAAGAAAGTTTCTATGAAAATGTATTTTAAAATTTCAGAAGAGTATAATTTTTGGTATTTTAATAAAAAAAATATATTTTTACTCTCTTCACCGGTACTCTAAAGACACTAATTAATATTTATCTAAAAAAAATCTTACCAAAATATCTATTTAAAAGAAAAGTATTTATTATAAAGACTATTTTCACTAATTTAAAATATTTTTTTAGAATGAAAATATAGTGATAGTTTATTTTGATTGTGAGTTACATCAAATATATGTGAAGTTTTAAATGAGAATATTGGCGAAATGTTTTTTATGATGTAATTAAAAAACTTTGTAATAGGTGACTCAAAGTTTATGTATAGTATGTAAATCAAAGAAATTCATTTATGACATCTTAAACAAGTTTTTCGTTAATGGTATTACAAGTTTTATTGAATTATTATCTCTAAAGATTTTGATACTAATGTGATTGATAATTATGTACATTACAAACTTAGAAAAGGTAATTTATATTCTTGGTGTTATATGTTGAAAATCTTTTGCTAACTAGTAACAGTATAAACTTATTGCATGAAACTAAGAAATTTCTCATAAATAATTTTTAGATAAATGATCTTGATGTAACTCTTCTTTTGCATTAAGTATTTAGAGACTAAGATATCTCTCTCAAGATATCATTTGAAATATAATAAAAGAATTATATCAATACAATTGTAAGCAAATTCAATATGAAAAATATTAAATCAAGAGATATACTCATCGTTAGAGGAGACAAGTTTAGTTTCAAATGGTGCTCCATCAATGATATCGAAAAGAAAAACATGTAGAAGATTTCTTATACCAATAATAGGAAGCTTTTTCATGAGATCAAGTATGTAGTAATCCTAATATAGTATTTATAGTCAAAGTAGTTCTAGAAAAATAATTTAGCAATATTAGTATGCAAAAGTAGTTAATGAGTAAAAGTTAGTACAAATTGATCACATCAAGCCATTGTATGAGCTAACAATCTAGTAACCATCTATTAAACTTTTAACTTCTTCCTAATCAATTAGGTATTTAATAACCCTTTATAAACTAGAAGTTGTTCATAACACTTCTAACTTGGAATGAGCAATCCAAATGCGAATCATATCAAAGAAAAACATAATGAAAAAATGTTGGACTAAATTCATCAAAAGCTTAACCACCCAATAAAGGCAAAAAGGTAGTAAAGCTCGTTAGTGCTTCTTGACTAATAACATCATAGAAAGTCAAGGGTCCTCTCCTTTTCTACGAATCTACGACTCTCTTTACTGAGCGAGACTCCATCCATATCCCTACAAGTGGTTATATTCAAAATTTTCCATTTTCTCATTTGTTTGACAGCCTAAACAAGTATCATTAGGTATTGATCTAAAAGCTTAGAACGGGCTAAGAGGGTAGCCCACGAGCGAAGAACTTGCTGGGATCGAAGAACATCCTGAGCATGGGCTCGTAAGAGGGAAATGAATAGATGAGCTCCCCTTGCTTTGAAAAAAAAACCAGACCTGCACGGTATCTCTTTGAATCCGCAAAAACAAAGGACCGGCTATTCTTTTTGTTCAATGAAAAAGCATTCGTTCATAGTAGCTAAGAGGAATCCGAACTTATTCTTATTCAATTTATAGCAATCTCTGATTGGAAATAGCCTTGATCTCGAACATCACCTAAGCTATTTGAGCTCCTGTCTGAACTCCCCGGTAAGCCTTCCTTCTTATCTTGCCTTCGGATGAGTGAAGTGACCCACGGGCATGGGGCACGTTAAGATTTACTGTCTTATTTTTTGATTTCACGATATTCCTGTACCTCTCTGTCTTAAATGAAGAGACACCCATGCCAGCTTCTTTCCGAGATGAAGACCAGCCCTTACTCTCTACTTCAGGGGCAAATCCCTGGTGTGACGACAGAAAAAGAGCTGAGAATTTCCCGGCAAATGCAAGCGTCTCATAGTTCACATTTGATCGATTCAAACCAGCTGCTTAAAGAGCTGCTTGCTACCACTTTGTAATTGTATTAGAAGACAATAGCCCAAGACAGCTGTGGCATGCCCTGTTTACAGCTGCTTATCCTCTTCTGTCTTTCCGTCATCTCAACCTCGCATCTAAGCATCACGTTCCTAGGGACAGA
>JAMLFT010006159.1:0-16464 GCA_026544285.1 Pachyrhizus erosus
TGAATAGTTTACTCATTTTATTTTTTTCAATTTGTAATAACTTTTTAAGAAAAATAAAAAAACTGAAATTAAAAATATAAAATTAAAACTAATTTTAATTTTAAAAAATTTTAAAGTTAAAAGCAAAAAAATCATACCAAACTGCGGTAAACAAATACAAATTATGGTGCAAATCAGCATATAGCGGGGGGAAATAGTAAACAAATTATAAGGATTGAGAATGAAGAGACTGGAACAAGTTGAGACTAATAATTGAGTGGCTGTGTCTATCTACCTCATAAAACTTATGACTTTTTATGGCAGCAGAGTGGTATATATGTGTGTGTGTCTGCAAGTTAACTGAGGACTGAGGAGATTACCAATGCAATCATTTGTAAATTAATTATCATATAAAGGACTGAGATCCCACAACAAAGAGTATGGGTGCCTCAAGCTGGTAAGTGTAATCAAAAGCTGCATTGGCTTAATTTCCGATTAATCATAGTTGGAAAGGGTATTTAGAAAGAGAAACAAAAAGAAAAATAGAGAGAGAGATTATGACTGAAGAATTTTATTTAGGGTTACGTTTGAAAATACTTTTTTTTTTTCAATATAAGTTTATTCTTTAAAAGCTTTATTAAAGGTGATAAAAAATAATTACTTTTTAAAAATAAATTAAATCAAACACACAGATGTCAAGGTGTAAATTAATACTTAAAAAAGGATGTAACTTAATAATATTTTTATCAGTTAGGTAAAAAAATGGAAAAAAATGTATTAAATTAAGAAGTGCCCTGATAAATCCCTTTCTTAATTATCTTTAACCAAAACATCTCTTTGTTTTACTTTTAAAGAATTCTTTGTATTCAAATATCATATTTAAATATGTCACTGATTTGATTCAAGTGGAGTAAAATCATTTCAAGCAGCAAACTTTCCTCATCAAATTTTGATGTAAGTACAAGTTTAGACACTTAAACTTATATTATACTGTTAATTAAGTTAGTGTAATATATAAAAAAGTATTTAGAAATTTTTTAAATATAAAAAATAATATAAAAATAAAAAAAGTGATATTATATATATATATATTTTAAATTTTTTTAAAAGGTACAAATATAATTTGTTTTTAAAATTATGGATAAGATCGTTTAGACCTAATACAACAAATATAATAAGAAAGAATGAAAAACTCTTTCTACTGATTAGTAACCTCTATTTTTACCATAATGATCTTGTTTATCAAACTACTTAGTTTTCTTTGTCTAGGCAAATTTATTCCATTTTCTTGTTATTAACGTTTAACACTTTTTCTTCCTCTTGGAATAAAGTTCTTTGATCCATGATTATTTTTAATTTCTTTCCATTTGTGCTTAAGGATTGGCTGAAGAAATCCTCAATCTTTTTCTTGATTATTCTTCACTTCTTGTTTGGTTGAGGAGATGGTTTAGATGATGCAACAATATCATAAAATTTCTTTTTATGACCTGTAATCTTTAGAATTATAGAGGTCTAATAGTTTTGGTATATGTTTTATGAAATTTTAGCATCATTAAAATGCTTGAATCATTCTTTTTAATTGTATATTTGTAGTCATAATAATAGATCAACTTTCAGTTGGGTTTGACTTTCCTTATTATTGTTACTACAAAAGAAGAGATAAGCTATGAGTGAATTTAAGAGAGTCGGAATGAAAAACTTAGACCTCATCCCATCGTCGCCAAGTTTAAGAAAATCCATGAGAATTTATACACATTTAAAAAAAAAATAACGTATATACTTTTAAATGTATCATATGTCAAATTATTAATTACTTATTAATTCAAATAATATTTAAAAATTAATAAATAATAAAATCTTAAAATTAAAAAAATTAATAATTAAATTATATTTTTAATTAATTATATAATTTTAACTTTATTATATATTAATGATAATTTAAATTATTTAACCATTAAGTCAATATACTATTTGATATTATTTTTTTATCTATTTAAACATGTTTTTTTCTTTTTTCAGTTTGAATAAATTAGTATATTTTATTAATTAAACTAGCCAACTTGTTAACTTAAAAAACAAAGTTGGCAAGGAACAATTAGTAATTTCACGATCTCATCTATTTTGTGAATTAATTTGATCTAGATCATTTAATATTATTTCATTAAAATTTGTCTAATACCTAATTTCAATTATTATGAGTACAACTATAGTGAAAACACTATCATCATAATTCTATCATTGTGATTATTATCATTGTTGTTTTTGCTACTATTAACATTATTTTTATTATTTTTTTGTTATTATTGTCATTATTATTAATCAAACTATGTCACAATCAAAACAATTCAAATGAGAAAGTAGAAGTGACTTGTTTGATTTGAATTTTAAAATTTAGTATTAAAGTTAAAAATAAGAGAATACATAAAATTGAAACCAAAATTATAAAACTCAAAACTAATTTAGAAACTTAAAAATGATAATTAATCAAGGCGAAAAGGTGATTATTAGTTGACTTTTTGTGAAAAGTTATTACAACTGTAATTTGTACAAGAATTGAATACGGCGATGCCACCAGCGTTTGTATACAAATTTATTATCACCATACTCTGTTTACAACAGATAAGGCCAGAAAGATATGGGGACTTAAATGACAAATGATAAGTAAAATCAAACACTAAAAATAAGGATGCAGTAAATAAATAGGTAAGTGCATGACAGTACTATTGTTCGATGCCTCACTCTTTCATAAGGGCATACTTTTATTTACGGAACAAAAGGAAAACAAAGGAATCAATGGAAAGAACGGAAGAGAAGCAAATTAGAAATTTACACCGGGGGGTGGGGGGGTTAAGTGATTAGTTTTTTTTTTTTTTTTTTCTAGGTTTCGTTTTATTATGATATCAATTATTTAGATATTTCTTCGATTTAATCTCTAGTTTCAGAAAGTTTCAAAATATATTTTACATAATCTTGTATTCACTATACTATTGGGCAACATGTCGTGACACCAATTTCTAAGGCACTTTCACAGCGTCATATTGTTGTTATTGTCTTGTCCGATGAACACTTAGGAATTGAAAGTTATGCATAATTGATTTTCAGAATTAGCACTCTTCTTTGGACTTGCATCCTTCCTCTTCCCATTTTGGTTTCCATGTTTAGACAAAATGCTTGCGAAAAAACATTTAGATGTGACTAATTGGTAGTATTATTTGAGCAAAGAGACATGACATAAAGCATATATCTAACCTTATTTGTTTACTATTTTCTTTTGGCTCCAATATATCTCTTCTTATGGATACTCAAACAAGCAAAGTATTATCAAGTTAGAAGCCACTAATCCTTAGTAACCCTACTAGTCACATCACTTATGAAGGCTTCAACAACCCACTCTCTAGATTAGTAAGCACCAATGAAATTTTTCTTCACTTAATCGTTCACACGCATACGCGCCTATAGTTAACTGCTTTATGTTCTTCTTGTGTCACTTTTAATTAATAACAAGTCCCCACTGATTTTTAAAACTATATATATCCATTCCACACTCGTTATCCTTACTAGAAAACCTCATGTTATTAGAAAACCATATTATTTACCTTTGTTTTCTCTTTCTTAAAATCACAAACAGCCAAATGAATTTATTCTAAGACTAATTAATCCGATGATGTAATGGGATGGATCCCGATCGTACAGATCCCACTTACAAAATGAGACTTCTTTCTTTAAAAAAACTATTATTGAGCATTTGGTGTGCATAGACCTTTAGTTGTATAATTCAAATTTTACTGTCTCAGATGTTCTTTTCTTTTTTAATTAAATAATAATGGAAGTTCAACAAAAAGATTTACTTTTTAAATTATTTGTTTTTCTCTTGTGGTTGTCAATTTTCTTATTTGTCATAATCCAATTAAAAGATTAAGGAAATAAAAAGAGGGAAATCACAAATCAAGCACCCGAGTTGTGAGTGTTGCCGGTGATTTTCTGAAATACGATTTCAATTCGATAAACAATCTATGTATGACTCGAATCTAGTATTCACAAGGATCAACAAGTTGACAGTTAAGATGTATGGTTATTGAAACTCTAACCTTTTTAAGTAAAACAAAACAATCAGAAAATTTTATCTAGAAACAATCAAAGATCCTAAGCAAAAAAGAAAATGAAATGAAATGAATTATGGCTTTCCTAAAGATTTGGAAGACTTTGCGAAATTATATAAAAAATTACACTTTTTTTTTTCTTTTTTTTTGTGTCTGAGGTGTGCAAGGTTGATTAAATAGTGTTTTGACATGACTTAGACTAAAATATGTTTTGTAGTGATGAAAGTCAGGACGCTCCAACATATTTTTAGGCTTAAATAGAATTTTAAAGTGAGACTTTTTAAACGTAAATAATATTTTTTGAAAAAACTAATAAAAATATAATAAAACAATTATATCTTTATTGAGTTTTTAAAGATACAAAATTATTTATTAATTATTGTAATCAATTTTTTTTCAGTAGATATTAAATTTAATTCATTTGATCTTTGTTGAGACACGATAGATCTTAAATAAGATTTAATTAATCTTAATTTTGAAAAAAAAATTATCGATGTAAGATTTATCAAAATTATTAACATTATTCTATAAACAATGTATGTATTTAGAAAATAATAAATTATTTTTATATAATTAACTATGTCAATTAGTGTATCATTTTTAACTTGTATAATTTTTGTTGTAATTTTAACTTTTGTAAATAAATCCATTTCATCAATATTTTAGTGATTATTATGTTTTAATGAATGTTCAAAGTTAAGTTAATCTTCTTTTAACATCTTACTATCCAATGACTTTAATTTCTCAAATCTAAATAGAAAAACAAAAATATTTTCATACATTTTAATATGATGTATGAAAGTTAACTTTTGTGAGCTGAGGCAAGTAAGAAGGATGCTGGGAATTGAGATAAATGATATGATAAATAATTCAAGAATAAAGAAATATAAAGAAAGAAAAATAAAATGATTAACTTTTGAACTAATTTTGATAAGAATTAAATGTTGATGGACCTTTGATATAGTCAATTAAAAAATATATTTATTAATTAAAATTAATATGATGTATAAAAATTAATATGTATTAATTGTGAGACAAGTAAGAAGGATATTGAGAATCAATATAAGTGATTTGATAAACAATTCAAAAATAAAGAAATATAAAGAAAAAAAATAAAATAAGTAACTTTTGAGCTAATTATGATGATAATTGAATATTGATGAACCTTTGAATTACCAATTAAGAGATATCTTTACTAATTAAAATTAATGAGTAATTTTTTAGTCTTAAAAATAATCTTTTTTTAAGTGGAAATAAATAATAAAAAATTAAAAACCTTACAAAAAAATTATATAAATATTAATGTTAAATAAATTTTTTTTTTCAAAAAATCTAAAGTAAGAACTTTATTTTATACAAGGAATGACCATGATGAAGGTTCAGAATGTTAAAAATGAATAATTAAATTAAAATAACTTTACATCAATTAATATATGTATATGGTGATTAAGATTTTCTTTAGGATAATGGATAGAAAAACCATTTGAAAAACCAAAATTCACAAACACACAAAAATATGCTTTTAAACGCGCATGCAAGCATGCGGGAGGTTCACATGAATTTTTATACATGTAAGCTCAATCCCCATCAAGAAGGAGTGATTATGAGTTTATAATCTCTAAACACGTGAGAGGGCAGGAAGTAGACAAATATAGGTGTTAATAAAAACTAGTAAAGAAAAAAAGCCAGAAAGACTACATTGGGATTGGAGCTCTAGAACCAAAAATAATAAAACTATTAGCATAAAGGCATGGGTTCAGTTGCAGCCATCCTGACAAAACAGCTATATAAACAATATGTCATCAATTAAGCAAAGCACATGAGTAAGCCAAATCCCATCAAAAGTGTTTAGAAATAGGCATATGGGTTTTCATAAGAATGGTTTAAAAATTGATTTAGGTCATCAATTTTTGGAGAACAAAATTTGATAGGTGGAGAGAGAGGGCATGCAAATGCAATCAATGAGAGTGAGGATGTGGACAAGGTGCTTGAAGAATTGTAGAAGAGAGGATATGGGTAATGGAGAGGGGCGTGTGAAATAAAAATCAAATGTTTCCTATGCGTATAACATGTGTGTCGAGTAAGGTAGGGTGGATGAGGGCACAGGTGTTATAGGGCACTACCCACTAATGTTTTCTTATTCAATCATCAATGCACATTGCTCAACAGCACTAGAGCACCATCTTAAGTAGCTTCTGCTATTACCCATAACTTGTTCGGCATAAACAAATTTTTTGTGACACAAATAGAATATAAATAATTGTCAGAATTGCCCATTCACAAGGATTAGTTAATTGCTCCATCCTCACTTTTTTAATACCAAATTCATGGTTTTTCGTTTTTCCATTTGTGGTGGATTTTTTTTGGGGGGGGTGGGGGGGTCTCTTTCGTTAAGTATGCATACTTTGGTTGGTTGGAAAGTAATGGATGAATCATTTGGTTAGTGACGCAGTCCTCTTCTAGATAGGAACCTTTTTATGTGATTTGTTCAACACTTTTGGGTAAAGGACCAATACAAAACAGATCAAGTGGAAGGGAAGAGAGGGGAACCAAAATGGCAGTGTTGCACTTGCGCACATAATTGGCACTATTATGGTTAGTGACTGGCTGTGACAACTTATTTTCTTGGATAAGCCCCATTCTACTCTTTCCCATTAATATCAATTCTCACACCGCCCCAATTATCAAAGTTTTGAGATGGTGGAATTATTGCTACTATTCCATTTTTCTTTTCTTTTCAAGGATTGATATTTACATAAAGGAATTATTTGCCGTGACAACTTCTTTGTTTTTTTTTTTTTTTTTGAAGGATTGTGACAACTTTTTTGTTCTCCTTCATTTGGCACTAGTAAGCAATTTTCATTATATATGCATGTATGTTTTTGTTTTTCAGATTTTTTTTTTTCCATTTGCCATGGTGCTAAAGCAGCTTTCAATAATTTTTTTTCTTAAAAATTAATTTCAAAGTCACAATTTAGAATCACGTGCTTCAGGGATATTTAGTTTACTGAAATCAATAAATAAATGAGGTATATTTTATCTGGAACTCCAATAATCAAATGTATTAGTCATTTGACTAATTAATAGTGTGTTTGGAAACATGTTAGACACTATGATGTTATTGTTTCACGGAATCTTTTTTTTTTTTTTGGAACGTGGAAATAAGAATATATATTTTTATGTTTATTAGAAGGTAATAAAAAAAGATTTGTGAATATTTTTTAAAAAAATTATATTTTTATCTTTATGCAAATTTTAATCTTGTGAACAGAGGATGAGAATGCTGGATTTGTGTCCAGTGAAAATGATATTTATTGTATACAAATTTTATTATATCCTCATTATCAATAATATTTTTAATATAATAAAACATTTTACTTATTATAACATGTATTTTTAAGAAAAAATAATGTGAACCAAACACATATTTTAAATATTTTTAAGAATATTAATAAGATTCTTAGCCAATTTTAACAGTTAACCAAACATATTTTATTTAAAATATATAAAAATGCCATTTCTATATAATATTTTTAAGAATAATATTTTCAAGAATGCAATAAGACTTTTTAAAACAAACGTCCCCTGTTCGACATGGATTTCCAATGCAACTAATAATTGCTTTTGTGATAAGTTTGATGCGATTATCATATTTTATATAAATGTAAATTTCATATGAAAAATCAAATACACACTAAATTCAAATCATATTCACCACAGACAACAAAGGCGAAGCTACGTTGTTGGTAAGGGGGGCCATGGCCCCCCAAATGTTTTTAATTCTTTTAATGTTTTATGTAAAAAAAAATTATATATAAGATAAAAATATAAAAATTTGTGATAAAAATTGAAAGAGTTTTTATCAAAATTTACTTAATTTTGTAATTTAATTTGACAAAAATCTCTCACAATATATAAGTTATGTCTTTTTTATGCAAAATTTTACAATATAATAACAACAATAATAGTATAAAGAAACTTAAATCAAGAAAAAAAATTTAATCAATATTTTTACAATACATAACTTTTGATTTCAAAGAATAATTTTATGACTCAAATCTCTTGGTTTACTAGGTGGTAATATTTTGAAATATACATGTATTGTAAGTTCAATCAAAATTATTCTTCTAAATTCAGTGTACTCGCTCCAGTATGTAAAGATGTACAAAATTTTAAAGATTGATTACTTTGTATATTAAGCAATCATACACATAAAAATTACTCTACATAGGATCTCACACGTTAAATTATAGTAATTAGAATTCTAAAATTTTAAACTAATTTTTTGTCCAATGTTTAAAATTTTATAATAAAAGATAGAAGAAAATTCTTCTTTAATGGCTTTTTATGTATTAGACCACCTCACATGCGTGTATTTTTTTACTAATTAAGTTCAAATCATTTTTATTTATTTTATTTTATGGGTTTTTTTAATTAATCCCTCAAAATATGATAATATTTGTTGCTAGAGTCTGAAAAATAAATTGTCTCATTTTGATTCTTTATTTATGAAAATATATCACATCTATTCATTGTCCTTAACAAAAAATAATTTGTTTTGGTCTTCATTTGTGAATCACGTATGACATATTTTCACATATAACAAACTAAAAAAAAAAAAACTTGTTCGGATTAAAACAAATATTACTCCATCTGAGAAATTAAAAATATATTTATCCCTAATTTAATTCATTGCATATAATAAAGGACGTAAATAAATGCAGAAAAAACGACTTAAATAATATATAAATTGTAAACTTGAGGGTTAAAAATATGCAGAAAAGTACTTGTAACGGAACTCAAGTTACACGCAACGGGTTACGTTAACCTCTCCTAAAGGTAACGTTCTTTATCCAAAATGTCTTGATTGAAAATTTTATATAATATAAAGTTAGTATATATATATCTTTTTCAAATAGAAAAAGTTAGGTATACAATGCAAAACATAAGAAACGCATATGTAACATAACGAAAACAGAGATAAAGTGGGAAAAGATAAAGTATTGAATAAAAAAAATGAGAAATCCTCAATTTCATCTTCTAAAGTTATATAGAAGATTTTAAAATTTTTTAATGGACTAATTAGATGAAGAAAATTATTAGAAAACTAAAATAGGGAAACATAAGAAGAACATAGACACACATGTCTAAAAATTATTAAAGATAAAATGAGAAGTCCCATGTTGTAATTAAGGCTGTTTAGAAGTCCAATTGAGGTCCAGTTGATGATGTTTTACAAAAAACGTGATGATTACTCTACACGTAATGTTGTTTGTTATTGGAAGAATGTTGTGACAATGTTGATTAGGCTGAACAGAACACAAGGGCCGTAGGTTGGGACCGCACAAAAACAGTAGTCCGCGCGTGCTACTAAGGCACTACTCACGTGCGACGCTCAATGGGGTGCTGTGCTGTGCTGTGGTGCTGTTCTCTATATATACAGAGGCCATTCACAGAACAAGAGTGGTGGTGAAGCAAGCATCAAGCAAAGCAAATAGCGAGTGAGTGTTGTTGAATGAATGTTATGTTGATCATGACACATGGACGGATGATTAAGATTTCTTCAACAAAGGAAGCTAGCAAATAGAAAGCACCTCAATCGTGAAAGCATTGCAGTACATAAGCACTAAGAAGAGTGACACAGTGTGTGAATATATATATACATACAAACTAGGTAGCGTAGTACTATACTAACTTGTTACATCAAACAAATGGAGACACACGCTGAGATAAGGGTGTCAAAGTTCAAGAGGGTTTGTGTCTTCTGTGGGAGTAGCCCTGGCAAAAAGAGAAGCTATCAAGATGCTGCCATTGAGCTTGGCAATGAATTGGTATATATACACTTCCATTGTGCTTTTATGCTTTTCTTTCTCATATCTTGGTCCTTTTTCTTTCTTCTTTGGATAAAGGGTAAGTAACCCTTCTGTTTTATTGGGGGTTTAATAATTTTTTTTGGGCCACGCTTTTCTTATTACAATATACATGAGCTGAATTAATGGATTAGATGGAAATGGTTAAACTTTATCATGTATGACGTTGAACGGTCTAGTTCCATTGTGAATTTCAGTTGGGTAAGTTTGTTGTGTTCATAACGTGTTTGTAAGCTGTAACTTGTTAATGACTTTGGAAAAAATTGATGAAATTCACATTGATTTCCTTGAAACTAAGATTTTTATTTTTCTTCTCTTGGTAGAGTTTGCATCGTGCATCTATTTAATGCAAATTATTCGGTTTTTTTTTCTTCTTTTTCATCATTACTCAAGCCAAAAGACCAAAGTATTCTGAGAAAGGTTCACTCAATCAAAACCGTGCCCAAATTTTGCCCGTGTGTTTGGATATCTATGGCGCCTTTCACCTTTCTGAGTATAAAAGTATCCATTTTTTTGGGTTCCTGAATTTTGTTAAGTTCAGTAGCTCTGAACTGAACACTTGGCACGGACTTTACAAGTGCTTGCTGCTGATTGAGCGTGGGAAAATAATTTTCAGTGCTCTTTTCCTTTTCCAAATGGATCATCATTTTTGTTTTTGGGTTTTTGACATCATGTTATCGTAGACTCTCTTATTTGCTTGTGTTATTCTAGTCTTTCGAGGTTGTTTACGTTGTTAATGGTCTCTGAAGGTCTCAAGGAACATTGATCTGGTCTATGGAGGAGGAAGCATCGGTTTAATGGGTTTGGTTTCCCAAGCTGTGCATGATGGTGGTCGGCATGTCATAGGGTATCATTCTTTTTCTCTTTTCCTCATCCCTTTTCTTTTGGTAAAGTTTTCTCTTTCTCTATTTTCTCCCAAGGATTTTGGGTGGAAGGAGGATCAATAAATCTGAGCCAATTGTGCATGTATTGGTCTCTTTCTCCATTGACACTATTTGTCATGTTATTGTCTCTTGCAGAGTTATTCCCAAGACACTCATGCCTCGAGAGGTATGTCAGCCAGCAGAAAAAGACTTGTAGTTTTTTTCTTCAATAAAATTTTGCAAGCTGTTTCTTCTTTTATTTTACTTGTTTCTCTTCAGCATAGATCGAGCTCTGAATTTTGATTTTGTTCTTTCTCTTTTTATTTTATTTCTCCACTTTCCCCATTGGTTCTATATTCTATTTATGTATTCCCACTGGTTATTCCTTCCTTGTTCTGTAGCTTCTTTGTTTTCAGTTAAGCCTTTACTGTCCCCTGGTTCATATATGTTCATTGCTAATTTCAAAGCCAAATTTTATCACAGTTTTGTTGTTAAAAGTTTATTTTGGCCAAGGTTTAGGTAGGTCTGATTTATGTTTTTTTCTTTTGCAAATGGAATCTTTATACGTTCAGCATCTCTTCCCTGTGCAGGTTTTCCTTCGTTGGCTAGATTTTTTCTTTCTTCTTTTTTGTTTTTTAGTTTTAATCTCTTGGTTTTGAGTTCTGTATAGCTAGATAGGTAAAGCATGGGATGAACAACCTCACAACTCTCAATTACTTAGCAGCTCCTTTTCTCTTTACTTTTTTTATCTTACTTTCTGTTCCATTCCCTGTGCAATGATTCCTTTTGCAGCTAACTGGTGAAACAGTGGGAGAAGTAAAGGCTGTAGCTGATATGCACCAAAGGAAGGCTGAGATGGCTAAGCATTCAGATGCCTTTATTGCCTTACCAGGTTAGCATGAACTGGTATTACTTGGTTGCATTAGAAAAAGTAGAAACATCAAGGTGCTTGAAACTTTCTAATTTTATCATGTACTATTGACCATATCTCAGTGTTTTATTCTTTTGAGAATAATGGTTGAATATAATATTCCCATTGACCTCCCAGTGCTATTTTCTTATTCAGCATTCAACAAACTGGTTTTTCACTTTGTTAAACTTACTTTATCCAAACATCATTAAAAGGTTTACTTACCAGGCCTAATAATGAATGTTGTTGATGTTGACTAGGCATTAACTGTTATGTACTTGTGTATGTATGGTTTTGAAATCTTACGTAATAATGTGGACTATTCATCTACTTTGAGTAATGCACAAGTGGACAGTGATTTTGTAATCTGAAGGAGTATCGCATAAACTTTCCTTGAGACTAGTGTGAGATTTTTATGCAATTAAATTATTTAACAGTGCTGCAAAACCGGCTTGTGACTTTTCTTTCATAATTGACACATCCATCCCAATGCTATGATGATTAGAGAGCGACCCTTCAGAAGTAGCTGATCCTGACCTTCTCTGAGCCCTTTAACATCATCTGTGGCTACAATTTCAAACGTCTGCGGCTCTGAGCAACTGTGGTTCTGGTTGAATACCATTTTTTCCTCTACTTTCCTTGAAACCATGACGTGTTTTGTACCAAACTTCCTACATTTGATTGTGAAGGGAAAGTAAAACAAAAGAAACTATCACAAGATAACGTTTCCAACTAGCACCTGTACCTGACATGGAATAGTGCCTACCCTTTTCAAAAACTTCTATTTCTTAGTAGTTATCATTCTGAGAGTAATTAGACACATAGAGGATGCATGCAAAGACAAAGCTATCAATCACTCTCTATCTTGGGATCCCTCGTATGAAAGTGGATTCCCCAAGTTCCAAGAGTAAATAACAGGGGGAGGGTGTGAAGACAAAACCGATAGATGTGCTTAACGACCTCTCACTTCATGCTGTAACATCCATAATGGCTTTGTTTGATACAAACTAAAGGGGTACTAAATAGTAAACACTACTTACATGCACCCCAACATGGAATAGTTAAATCCCAAACTTGTGGAGAAAAAGACAACACAAAACGGTTGAAATCAAACCAAACAGTGAAATATGATTCTCACATTGTTGAAATAAATTCCAGTTTCTCTTTCCACTGTTACCATCTCAATCATGGGTAGCTTATCTTATGCTTTTGCATTAAATTATCGATAAACTTATGCTTGCAGGTGGTTATGGGACTCTAGAGGAGCTTCTTGAAGTCATAACCTGGGCTCAACTTGGGATTCATGACAAACCGGTAATTGACTTGTACCATTTTGTTGGGAACTTATATTATTAATTAATTTATTCTGTGGAGGTTCCTGTGCTTTTAGCCTAACTAGATTTTGACACCACAACTTGCAGGTGGGATTAGTAAATGTTGATGGATACTTCAATTCATTGCTATCATTTATTGACAAAGCTGTAGAAGAGGGATTTATTAGTCCTAATGCCCGTCACATTATTGTGTCAGCACCAACATCAAAAGAGTTAGTAAAGAAATTGGAGGTAATGTTCATGGATGACATCAACCAACACTGATTAGCACATTTCTATCATAGTAGATAATTGTTTATGTAACCACTTTTTCTTCTGCATAATTAATGCACAAAATGATATGTTTTATCTCACAGGATTACGTTCCGTGTCACGAAAGTGTTGCTTCTAAGTTGAGCTGGCAGATAGAGCAACAGCTCACTTACCCTGAAGAGTATGACATCTCAAGGTAGCTGAATTTGCTTCATGTGTACGGAAGATGACACTAGATAGAATTTTGGAGGTGGAAGAAGCTAGTGTGGAATATCAGTATTCTGTTTTTGTTCTTACTTAAAAAAAAAAAAAGAAATTTCTTTTGTAAAGTACTGGGGCTGACCTGAATATGTGAAATTACTTTGTTCCCTTGTGAAACTGATTTCCTTTTAAGTTGTAAGTATTAGAGGCTTCTCAACTTATTACTCAATCTCAACTAATTTTAAGTTTAAATAGTCTTCAATGTACTTTGACTCTAGATTCTATTTCTAATGCGTTTACGGAAACCTCTAGTATGTTATTTGGCCTAGCAAAGTAGAAAAACACAAAACCAGTAAAATACATGACTTGATGCGGGGTAGTGAACAGAGTCACTGGACTATATAGTCCGACTTAAATAAAGTGTTAATAATTAAGAACGGGACCAATTACGTAACATATGTTCTTGAAGGAGCTGGTTTAGAGTTTAAGTCTTGGCGAGCTAAACACAACATACAAGAAACTGACCCCACAAACAACCAATTCTTGAATGCAAGTGAAATGGCTGGTTGGGATTGTATTCCCTCACTTAGTTGGACAAAGAAAAGAGGGTGCAGTTTTTAAACTACTCACACCAAAATTTAACATCAAGGTATAAGAAATGCCAAGGTAGATGCTGTTTACCACATCATGCACAAATGAAATTTCAGCTTGTTGGCCCCCCAGTTACCAAGCAGCTGTGACATTGCCATGTGTTACAGAGGGATATGTGGGGTTCAAAGTTCAAACTATGCGAGGGGCTGTATGCATGTAGGCCTCAGTTAAGGGATCATGTGCCACATGCATGGATCTGAGGACAATATGATAGCCATGGTTGGTCCATGTATCATCCATCAATTGCCAGTGGTTGAAAGAACTGCTTCGTACAGTTGGGTCTGTATGGTTTGGAGATAATTCCAGAAGCTTTGAGTGGTTGCGTAGTCATCATATATGATGCATTGCTTTGAAATATTGGCTGAAACATGGATGGCATGGCAAAAGAGGGAACTGAAGGAAACACAGCTACTAGTAAGGTAAGATTACATGCGCCTGTTCTGGGTGTAGTTTGATTCAATTTTTTGAAGAAAAATTTTGAATTAATATGAGTCGTCCAAACTAAATATAATATTAAATTTAAATTAAACTAAACTAATTTTTTTTATTTGGTTTAGTTTAATGATTTTTTATTTTTATAATTTATTAATACAATATTAAATTTAATAACTAAATTTATATTATTATTATTATGTTGATTTAAAAATTATTTTTTTTTAAATATTTTAGTTGAAAATAATACTTTTGTATTATTATTTAGTATTGTTTTTTAAAAATAATTTTATATTCTTTTTGTAATATATAAAAATAAATCATGCATTTTAATTATAAAATAAAAAATATTATAAATTAATTTAATATTTACTATTAATAGAATAACAAAAATAATATATTGTAAACATCTTAAAAAAAGAATTAAATTATATATCACATATTATAACTATTAAAAGTTAAAAATAATATTATGTAATACTCATCTAAAATCAAAACCGAACTCATCCGTTATGTAAAATAATGATAAAAAATATAAAAAAAAATTGATTTTAATAATTTGTGATTTTTTAGATCGATATACAGTTTTAGATTGATTTCGATTTTAACACTTGTGAGATTACAAGCCTTTGACAACTCCTTTCAGAAATTCCCAGTACTTAGATACAGCTTTTGTGAAGAAGATATTTTCGCTGTGATCTATGAAAGAGAAAAGATAGGAGGCACTGGCAAAATTATCCACAGGATGAAGTCCCCTAAAGTAATATTTTTGCCCCTTTTTCTTCCTTTTAAACATTTTACTCTAAAACGTTTGAATTAAGAAGAAAGTGATCTAATAGTAAACTTGATAAGTAGAGCTCGTATTTAAGGAAACGCAGTTCATCTAAAAGCAAAGAGTAAAAATGGAAAAAAAGAAAAGAAAAGATAGGGTCATAGGGAAGTTGTTTTCTTCATATCAGTCAACTTGTCTTGTAATTTAGAAATCAAGTATTGGCTAATGACTAAAGAATAAAAGATTTACTGTGTGTTATGCAGTGCTAGTTTTGGCAAACATCCACATCTTTGGACCACTAACCTGTGGATCACCTTTCAAAGGACTATCTTCACATTGGGTAACATGGTTTGTACATTATGGTTTGCATTCATTTTCTCAAGTTAAAAGGATTGGCTGTGGCAGCATAACATTGTCAAACTTTCATCCTACATAGGACAGTTCTTCATCAATGTTACTGTGTGTGATGGATAAAGAAGTTATCAACATCAAAGGTCTATCTTATCTACACGCATGCTTCACCATATTCAGAAATTAAGAAGCTTTTCAATATGCAAATGCAAATTTCTAAATATGTCGGAATTATTCCTTCTTTTCCTGTCATTTATCCCTTTTTGTTAACAGAACCATGTCGTTTATTTTTCTGTTGAAAAGCCATTAAGCCACGTGTTGATTTGTGGTTGACTTATTATAACGGCAGTAAATTTATGTGTTATATTATCTCAATTTGTTGTTCTATAAAACTTTTATCATTGTTGTATCAAATAAAAAAAGGAAATAAATTAATTAGAATATAAAGAAAGTGTAAATAGGGTTTTTATACTATTACTTAATTGTACATTTAGTAATATCAACCATTTTTATAATAATTATTTTAAAATCATATTTAAGATCATTTTTAATTCATTAATAATGTAAAAAAAATTATATTGAGAATATATGAAAATTAATCTAAAAAATTAGATGAATGTGAACACAGTCTCTCAGATATTTTTTAACATTATCTGTAATTAATTAAAATTTATAAAAAAATATCAATTTTAATATGTCTTATTTTTAAATTAAGAAAATAAATTATAAGGATTAAGACTCACTAAAAT
>JAMLFT010006160.1:0-14911 GCA_026544285.1 Pachyrhizus erosus
ATATTTTTTAAAATAGAAACTAGACTTTAATAATATATTTAAAAAATAATAATCTTTAAAAGATTCAAACAAAAATAATGTTCAATTTAAAAATAAAATGTTATTTAATTTTTTTTCTTCTATGAGTAGAACACTCCAATAGATCTATTTTTTTTCTGCAACTACAACACACTCCAATAGATCTATTTTTTTTCTGCAACTACAACACACTCCATTAGATGTGTACGAACCATTTTCACTGGTATTATTATTATTATTATTATTAACGTCTATTGCTTGTGATTGTTTGTACTGTCCAGGTCTCACGTGGGAGACTATAGCTACAATTTGGTGATGTACAGTAGAATGAACCTGAAAAAAATGCTTTTGTAAAACAAATGAATCACAGCAAATCCATAAAATGATTTCTCATTCATATTTAATATTTTTGAAAAGTAAAAATATAAAAAAAGTTAAAATCAATTTTAAAATATAAATCCACTCAAACTAAATATTCTTTCGTAAGTCTTTTTAGACTTCACCTTCCAATTAAAATTTTAAAAATAATTCAAGACTTACGGATTAATTCAAAAGAAAAAAGTGTCTAATTAAAAAATGAAGAGTTACTTAAATCACTTCTCTTATTTTTTAAAATAGAGATAGTAAGTTATTTTAATTTCCTAAGTCCAGCTGTCAAGGATGCATCTGCAATAATTTAAAAGTTTAAAACAATACTTGACAATGCATGATACTGATAAATAATTATCACATTGATAATCTCCAAGGTATTAAATTTTCAGTTTCTCGCAGTTACAAGATTTTGGTTGCTGGGAAATATTGCTAGATGTGTTCGCATGTCTATTAAATATTTTTAATTTTTTTAATATCTGGGCAGTTTTATTTTTTTATTTTTTTTTATTAATCAGACTTTACATAGGTGACTGGTCAAAATTAGCATATCCATGGTAAAATTGAAGTGTTTTCAAGATAGATTTTTTGCATTTTGGCCTCAACTAGCAAATTATAATTCAAACCCATGACACTTGCTTTCCCACAAACTATGCACAGCCCTATTCCAAGTCAACTTCTCTTCTATGTAGTGTGCGAATATGATGATTGTAAGTAGGAAAAATTTGAAGATAATTAATTCAAGTTTGACTATAATAACAAATAAATTTAATAAGAACAAAATTTATGTATAGTATCATAAGATTTTTTTTAATACTATTTTTCAATAAAAAAATCACTTTAATAACTTGTGATGACATTTAAAGTCAATCTTAACTGTATGGATTATTGATACATAGGTAAAACTCTAATTTTAATTCAATAATCATACTAGAAGTTATATATGATATTACACTTAAATTTTATTCATTTAATAAAGGGTAGAAATAACAAATAATTGCATTAGGATCTTCTCTAGCAAAATTTCCCTCAGGGCAAAATCCTACAAGATGTGAGCTCTTAGTTGGTTACTATACTGCAAAGAAGGAGGAAAAAGAATGTATGTGTAATTAATGGTTTTGATTTTTTGTGGGAAAGTAAAGCTTGAAGGAGAGGCAAGTGAAGATCCGTGCTCCAAATAATTAAATTAATTGAGAGAAAATGTGAAGTGTAAATATTCTCCAATTCAAGCTTTCACAAAATGAAGCTAATAAACTCATTAATGATCTAAATCATTTAACCCATCGTTAACATGCTTTATGATTCTTGTGCAAAATTATGACATACATACATGTATTGATAGGGCCTCAATAAAAGTATTGAGTCATTGCAAATAATAATAAATAAATTAAATCTAAATATCATATTTTTAGAATTGGAGGGTATGACTCCTAGTTAATAAAGATGACTCTAATAAGAATCACAAGGAGAAAGGTTTGAATTTAAATAGTTAGAGAAGAAATAATAGTTAACATTTTAAACTAACAATAAAAATTTATTTAATTTTAGTTTATCTTTTAAGAAACAAGAACACAAGAAAGGAAAAAATTTGAATTAATTTAAATGAAAAAGAAATCAGGATTTGATTTCATTAAATTTTATCTAAAAATTCATAATATGATTGATAATTCAATTTATTTTCTACTTTGTCTACAACATTTGCTAATTTATTTAAATCTATTTCCTTTAGAAATTCAGCATAAAAATCTCCTCTAGTAACAAGCGTCTAATGACTATTCTCAACCTAAAAGATTATAAGTTTTATGTCTTAGAAAACATCCCTAAAGTAAATTTTCATTCACAATATAGATAAAAATTTGTCTTTGATCGATCAAGTCTTAAGACATTAGCATAAGAACAAAGACACAAAAATCAAGAAATCAAATTTTATTAACAACCCAAATTAAAATTTTATAGATTATATTTATATTAACCTAACCCCATTACAAAGAAGGATTTACCTAGACATGAAAGAAATAGACAAAAACATACAACAAAGAAAGAAAAAAAACAGAATCTCATAGATACTTAAAGAGACATAAAAGTTTTGTCCTTGTTATCCTTATTGTACTCATCAAGCTTCTAGTGAGAAAAAAACAAAGAGTTGATAATTGAAAAATTAGAAAGGAGAAAATTTTGAACTTTTTCTCTAATCCATTTATGTGGATTGAATGTCTAATTAATGAGAAAAAACACTCAATACTTTTATTTTAAAGACTTTATTCTTATGCATTTGAATTTTTCTTTTTGTCTTTTTTTCTCAATCCATTAAAGTTTCAACTTTTTTTATTATCTAAAATAAAAACATCAAAATTTAAGAAGATAAATTTAATGCCTAGTTATATTTAATAGATAATATCTATCTTTCAAATATTCTAAATCTCATTTTCTTGAAGAAATATTAAGTTAATAATCAAAATAAGTAACTAAAATCTCTTTAAAAATAAAAAAATAGATAATCCAAAATTATCATTTGTAGAATGTCATTATAACTATATATGTATGTTAACATCAACTTTTAAAATTGATTTTAAGCTATTAAATATGATAATATTTTATTAGAAAAAGATATGTATTATATTAGTGTAAAAGAATGTAAAACATAAGAATGAGGTTTGAATTGTGTTTGTCAAAATCCTTTTTAGAAATAGGTTTTGAAGAACATTTAAATGTAATGTTTGTGAGAAAAAAAAGTTTAAAGAAACATAGATGATGGTTTGAAGCAATTATATGAATAAAAGTGATAAAGAGATATTTCAAAACAAAAAGTACAATTCTCCCCTTAAGCGTTAGTAAGAAGAAACAATAAAGACACAAGAGATTTGATATTAGTTTACCTCTACCATTGAGGTTGCATCCATGTTTTGACAAACTACCAAATTCAACTATATCATAAGGATTACAAGTATTCTTTTCATAAGAAACTTGTGGCTTTACAACAAGTATTCTTTTTCTTAGTCTTTTCAGGTCACCCACTACAAGTATTCTTTTAACAAATAACTTTTGGTTCTACCTTATCTTCTTAAGGTTGGGTTTTCTTATAAAGAGCTCACGACTTTTGATTGTTTGAGCCAGACGAATTTACAATGAAGATCAAAGTCATACTCTCAAATATAAAAATGGTTTGAGAGCTTTTGATATGTTTTCAAGAAAAGAGACAAGACATGATAGAAGCAAAGTTTTGACACAACAAATGTTCTCAAGGGATTCTCTATCTTTTATCTTCAAAAGTTCTTCTAGTAAATATAAGCATCCTTTGAATATAATTATTATCTCACAATAATCTTTCATATTCGTATTGGTGATGTTCTGTCATGGCATTAATTGTATCATTTATTTTTTTAACTAATTAGTAACTTAATCTCTAATAAAGTAGTTCACTTTTCTCCTTTTGTAGACACACATTACAACATTTATTACTTTTTCGCATAATGAGTAGATCTTTGAAATCTTTTAAGCACACCATTTTATTCTTCAAAATACTTTCTTAACATGTGTTTGAAAGATATTTTAATTTTGATAAATCATAGAAGGGATAAACGAACATTCTTTGCACATAAAATATAGAGTATTTGATGCATTTCTTGTGAACAACATGCTAGATTTTTTCAATCTATTCAATTTCTTAGACTTCAATCTTCAAGAAACGGATTTGAGAAGAGAAATGGATACGTCAAATGAACTTAGCTTCATGATAAGTTGATGAAATTTTACCACAAAGAGTGAATCTTGGATAAGGAACAAGGAAATTCCTCTTTAGAATTTAAAAAGAATTTGAGTTACTCTTACAATGGAAATAAACTCAAAATTTTATTTATGAAATAGTTGTCATTTATAGTTGTCTTTTAGAGCTATATATAGACTATCACCTAGAGTCAAAATCTAGACTAAATCCCAAATACAAAAATCAAATTTTATACTAATTGGCTTAAATACAAGTTCAATAACCTACCCTACTTGACCAAATATACAAGGCGTAATAAACTTATACTAGATAATCAAGTCTGAAGGTCCAACCGTTATATGTACACAAAATATGAGTTTGAGCCCAAGATGGGCCTAAAAACAATCCAATGGGCTTGGACCCAAATTGGGCCAAAAAAAAACCCAAGACTCTTTTCTAAGAGTCTTTTTCTTGAATTTATCACGAGACCTTCTAGCTTTAAGTCCTCAAGATTTCCCTCCTTCTTGGATAATCCTCTGTCATCCCTTCCTTCTTGAAGATGATTCAACCTCGAATCTCGCTCAACTCCATCTACAAAACAAGGAGAGAAATTAGTGACATTAAAGTTGTTACTCACTCCATAGTCAAGAGGGAAATTAATTGTGTAAGCATTATCAGTTATCCTTTTAAGAATTTGAATAGGGCTATCACTTCTAGATTGGAGCTTTGACTTTCTTTGAGAAGGAAATCTATTATTTTTCAAATGAACCCAAACCATGTCACTAGGTTCAAAAATCATCTACTTCCTTCCTTTGTTTTCTTGCTTGGCATATTGCTTCATCTTCTGTTCAATTTGAGCTTTAACTTTTTCATGTAAGCTTTTAACAAAATTAGCTCTAGTAAGACCATCAAAATCAATCATGGAAGAGATGTTAGGAAAAGACAATAAATCAAAGAGGGCTAGGGAATTAAAATGTATTTTACAATTTAACTACAGAGAACATGTATTAAACTTGATGTCTCTTTGAAGACATTTATCAAGACATCTGTTAGTACTAGTGTAATAACTGTCAATTAAATATTTAGGCTCAAATAAACTATATGTGTATCATTTGTCAGATAGACGAAGTCATCAAAACAACTAACATATGTTTGATGTTCTTTGACATAAGTCTAACTTAACATTTATTTTTCATAATTAAAATATTGAAAGGTTTGAATTCATCTTATGTTCTAATGGTTAGAAATAAAAAACATTATATTTTTTCTAATAAAAAATTATCATTTTTAATGCTTAAAGTAAGTCTAAAAAACTATTTTACAATGTAACACTATTTGTATGTTAATCTCTAATTAAATTGATTAACATTATTCATAAGCAAAAAAATAGTTTAAATTATAAAATTTAATTAAACTTTATATTGTGATTGAAATAAATAGTTAACGCTTCTCTTGATTATTGTGAATAAACAATAAAATGTTTTCGTGAAATGATTAGTCATATTAGAGTTCAATAAGTTCTTAGTCCCTAATCTTTTAAAAGATACCATTTTTAGTCCTTAATTTTTTTTAAAATCTAGCTTTTAGTCTCTAAACACAAGTTTGACTAGTCAAGGTCCTTCAAATTTTGTTCCATCAATACTTTTAGTTTATGTCATCTATTTGTCCCATTAAATTTGTTATTATTTTAATATTTTTAATGGCGATTTATTTTATGTTAATTAAAAACTTCCAAAAAATGGTTGTTGAAGCTTTTAAAAAAGGTGTTATGCAATTTATAGTAATTAAAAGTTGCAACAAAATGTCAAGTTAGATCCAAATCCAAAATTCATACTACATACCTCAGTCCTCCCTTGACCCTCTATCGATCGCATTCTTCATTAGAAACATGCAAATAACAACCTTTTTTACTTCTACCAATGAGCAATTCTTAAAATAATAGAAGTTTTTTTCCATACAAATAACATGAATCTAAAGAAAGAGTGTGACACTTGATATCCTCGTACAACACTTATGGTGGCATGCCTGGTCAAACTATTGTGAGTTATCTCTTTCAACAATTGGTTGTTGGCTATTTCTTGTTGGTTTTCTAATATTGTTGAACTTTCCATTGTTGACACTTTTTCTTCCTTAGCTCGATTATAACTTGCATAAATTGAATTTTAAAATTGTGACAATTTGGTGACTTCTTCTTTTGCTGGTCATGATATGCTCTTATAGAAAACTATTTCTTCTACCAAATTCTTTAGTGCTTGTTTCAACTAGTAATTATAGTGTGTTATAACAATCTTTTTTCTTTTTGGTTGCTTTGTTCTAGTCAAAACTTGATGATCTCTACAAATTTTGTGCTTCTAAATTTCTAATATGTCTTATTAAGGACTTGTTGCTTTTGATTTAGAGCTTTTAAGAACTTATGCATGGTTTTTGTTTTTGTTGCTTTTGGTGTGTGTTTCAAAATAATGTAGACTTTAGTGCCTTGATTCTTTGGTCATTTATTGCTTCTTTTTATGATACTTGAGCTATGTGTAGCTTTTCATATCTACCCCTTGACTAAATATATTTTTAGATCTTACTTTTGATCGTATACAACTTTTGATCTTGTTACAATTTGATATGAGAAAACACAATCAGTCTTTCATGCTTTTTTTATTAACTTTCATTCTAATAGTTCTTCTTCTAATGTAAAATGTATGTTTAGAGGATTTGTATGCTGTAGAATAGTGCTTCACACCTTTTCCTCATGTTTCTTGATCAAGTTGTCTTAAATTCAAGCACTTAAAGCAAACTATTAGTAGCTTAAGTCTATAAAACTTGAATTTATTTCTCAAAATTTTGTTGTCATTAAAATATTTTAGTTCAAAAAAGGTTATGCATAAACAAACGTGTATTATTCATAAACATTTAATTACATAAAGTATAAAACTTATGAAAAACTTTTAGAATTAAACATAAAGTTGTTCATACCTTTTTAAAGTGGATAAATAACATTTAAGACCTTGTGTGGTGTCATATGTGATGTGTTGTTATTGTTGGGACTTGTAGTGGTTTAGAGAGGCTATGGCTTGGTGTTGCGAGATTTAACTATAATATGTTGGATTTGTCTCTACTTAAAGGATGACCCAAGATATGAGAAAATAATTGCAAATAAATAATGTATATTCTATTTTTCATGCATTCTAATGCATTTGTCAAGTGATTGGATGAAAACATTCCAAGAAGGGGAAATACAAGTATAAATGAGTAGAGGTTAGATACCTTAGTGCCATTTGGGAATGAAATCCTACAAGGATTAGGCTAATGTAGTCATATGAACTTGATTGGTTTAATATGAACATTTTAACATAGTGGTATATTTTTCATGATTTGATTGGTATGTCCATCAAATGGTTTTTAGCTCATATTGTGCCTTTAAACTAAAGAGTTTTATGGATATTTCTACCATATCTAAGGGACATTAGTGACTAATTACTCCAAATGTTAAAGTAATCTTCATTTAGTTGAATCCATCACATGTATGAGTTGTTAGTCGTGTTGCATTGGTTTATGCACAATTACTAATATATGATATGATTGCATTACCTATAAGAGAAATGTTAGTAACACTCTCTTTGTGATTGACTAAAATTTATTAAAAATCATCCATTGTAGTGGATCTTACTTCTCATTTAATGATTTTCTCTTATGATTTAAATGTAAGACTTGCCAAAGTTGTTGATTTTCAATAAATTTTAACCAATCACAGATAGAGTGCTAGAAAGAGAATGTATGAGTGTCATTAACGTTTCTCTTACGTATAATATGTTGATATTGTTTTTTTTTTCATATGCTTATATTTTCTTATATGCATGATTGATGTTGTTATATGCATGTACTTTTGTATTACTTGTGTTATGCATGCTTACCCTTCTTATTTGTACGATGATGATGTTGTTCACAATGTGTGCGTAGATGACCATTGAGTAAATGATGGTAATGTTAGTTACTTCTATAATGCCAATTTTTAGAGATTTACATCTTATTCTTTTTATTTTACTTCCTCAAGTTGTAAAATATTTTATAATTACTATTAGTCATATGTTGTAAAAATGATGTTAATTATTGAATTTTAGACTATATAGGTTTAAAACACAATTGAATATAGTAAAATTATTTTATTTATGATGTATATAAAATAAACAAGGTACATAAAGAAAGTGATTAAATTATGTGTATGTGAACTTGAAATTTTGTTTTTAAAACAAATTTTCCAAAGATAAGGACACAATGTTTAAAACATCCAATGCAAAACATGATAGAAAGGGAGAAGAGGGATAAGAATATCTTATAACAAGATTTATATTGCTTCACTCTTCAATGAATAACCACATCTAGCTCCTTTACTTGAAGGATTTTCACTAACTAACACAATTTACAACAAGTATTATTCACAACAATGTAATCTCAATATGAGATTATTAACAAAGTATTGTTCAACACTAAAACTTTTTAGGCTTTCCCAAAAATACAAATTTTATTCAAAAGATAACTTATAGATATAAGGATGTGAAATTTAAGATTAGATATAAAGCTTTAAAAAAAAATAACTTAGTTTAGATATTCATTCAAGTTTGTCCTTCCTTGATGAAGTTTTCGTTTTATACTTTATGGAAAGCAAATAATGCTTGCCTGTTTGGAGGAGAGAGACATGATGACAACTATTAAACTAGAAGTTTACCTAAAAGGTATTCTATACTATTTGGTAATGTTGGAAGATTTTCCTATTCTTTCTCATGCAATATAGGTCTAAGTTGACCTATTTCCTTTACTTGTGGGGTATTAAGGTTTGACTAACGTTGAGACTTGGCAATTAGATAAACACATTAAGACAATCTATTTTCAAAAGCATTTCTAAGAGATAGATGTACAAATCATATTGTTCAATATTATTAAACAACATATGTTGGACACTTAATTTGAAAAATAAGTATCAGACACTATATTTGAAAAACAAAGTTTGGATATTAAGTTAAAACCATAGTTTGATTATTATTTATAAAATAAGTATGACTTTGAACAATCTATTTTACTTTTTTAGAAAACACATGCATATGAGGAGGGATCAAGTAAGAGTAACTTAAAGTTACTCTTCATCCTCATCATTCATCTTCTTGAAATTTATCAGTTAAGATTAGTTACTTATTACAATAATCAAATGTAAATTGTTAACAAAAATTACTTAATGTTTAATACAAAATGTTATTATAAATTATAATTTATATGAAATGTATTTTTTATTAACAATCTTAATTTATGTTTAATATAAATTGTTAATAAAATAATGTTTAATATAAATTTTATTTCATGTTTAATTTTAGTTTAATAATAGATTTATATTATAGTGTGAGGTGAAAGGTCAGAGAAAATTTGATAATTTAATTATGGTGAGACTAAGAGAGGAGAGAAAATTTGAAATTTTAATATTGGTCATAAGATAGAGAAATGATTAAATGAAAAATTACTTTACTATCCTTAACTTAAATTTACTAGAACAAATGAATTCATTAATTTTTTTGTCCAAATTTTATGGTGTAAGTTATTAATGCACTCCAACAGAAAAAATGACATGTGTATATTAACAATTCCTACACACCTACACACACATGTGTGTATATATATATATATAAATAAAGAGAGATCAAATTATTTTTTGTTTTTACCATTTATTTTCTTGAAATTTAATTGTTAATATTAGTTACTTGTTAAAATCATTGAATTTTAAGAAAATAAATGTTGAACATGTAAAGTAATTGTTTTAGAATTACTTCTAAAATAATTTGATCTCTTTTTTCTTTCTCTTTCGTTATGACTAAAAATATTTTAAGTATATATCAACACATCTAATATGACTAAAATCTATTAGCCTTATCTTTATAATTTTTTTATGATTTTCTAATCTTTGTAATTTTATTTTTCTGATCCTTGTAATCCTAGCTATATTTTTTCTTTTATCTTGGTTGTATTTCTCAACTCTTGCATACTTCTTTAATTTCTTTTTTTTTTTTCATATTCTTATTCTAGGTTGGGAATTTACAAAGGGGTTAAGGGTAATTTTGGAAGCAAAAAATATAACCTCATCACATGTTAATCACGTGCCTAATTCTATTAATAGACCAAAGGACATTTCAAGAGTAGAGGTGGTTAGTCTAACATAAATAAAACAATTAAGGAGTTTTACTAGGGTAAATTTATTTTTTAAGAAAACATTGTTTGGATATTTTGAATCAAAATTAATTTTTTGTGTGTGTAATTATCAATATGGATTTTTTGTCTATGTACAATATTTTTACTTTTAAAATACATGTACAGTATTTTTACTTTTAAAATACATGTACAATATTTTTACTTTTAAAATAGAACCCAGAATCCATTTGGAAACATAAAAATTGAATGAAATAAATAATAAAAGTATTAAATTATCATGCATGAAAAAACATACGAGTATAAATGTGAGAATAAATGAAAGAAACTACAACTAAAAATTCAAAATTTATTTAAATTAAGCAAAAATAACTTCTTATTGCTTCAACCATACTATGATTTTCCTTAATTGAAAGTAATTACTTTTGGTGACCAAACATTATAAATATGAATTAAACTAAACATATCTTTAAATATCAACGTGTCTTTACAAGTACACCTACCATTGCTCATGCAAATCAAATTCTACAAATTCGGACTAACCCCTCATATCTCAAGACATCATCTGCCAATGCACCCTAAAATCGATAAAAGTCTAGATCACTACCTTCCACACATCGAATTAAAAATCTATAATAATAGAGCACCTTTAGTCTTTATATTATCATTGACTTATAATAAGAATGTACTAAAATGGAAAGCCAAAATAAATCAATCAGCACTTCAAATTCAAGTTTTAAAAATACAATTGTATTAAGATTGGAGTATTAGGAACACACGTTTTAACACAATCCTTTTAATATATATTTTTACTATTAATTAAAATTTATTATAAATTATAAAATTATAATAAAATTATTAACTAAAACATGAGACTCATAATTTTTATAATTTTAAATAAATTTTAATTCATAAAAAAGAGTATGTAAGAAAGTGATGTTATTAGCAATTTCTCTAATGTCAAAACTTAATGAGAAGCGTTTTATTACCTTCAGTAATTATACTTGACTCAAACTCAAGTAGTAGTAAGATAAATTAATTTTATCTTTTTTTTTTTAAGAAAAAAGGATGAAATGAATTTATTAAAAGAAAAAATTTCAAAAAAGCATATTAACGTTAACTTTTTGTATTTTTTTATCATAATATTAATATAAAATATTCATTAATTTTACCTGTGCGAAACCTGAATCATCGTATTCAATGAAAGTTTTTTTTTTCTTAATTGCGTTTTTTATCTATAAAATTAAAATTGAAGATCTTACTAAACGAATGAGTTTAATTCCAATTATACTAACACTTTAAGCAAGAAAGAATATGTTAATTATTTGGGGTAGTAGAAATAAAAGACACATGCTTAAATGGTTAAATTCCTATAGCATTTTTTTTAATGGAATGGGTCAATGAAACAGCAAAAGAAATTTTCAGTGAAAAAATGACTTCACTAACTTGCTGCTTCCTCAATAGACAAGTGATGATTACGCTCTAATTCACCAAAAAAGCACCAATGCAAATCGTTGAAAGTGCGAGGAGCACATTGTGATGCTGGCATATAAATTTTCCAGCATATGTGGAAGAGTGTCACCTTTGTGGCACACAATGTAAATGTATCATATATCTATAAGATTCCAATTTATATGTATATATGGATAACAACCCAAAACTTATGAGATTATAGTCAAAGAAGAATAATTATAAAAATCTTTCAATAATATATTTTAGTTTAATAATAATATATTATTAATATATAACAGTTTTATATTTTTATCTAATCACAAATCATTTTTAAAAATAATGTGTATATTAAAAAATGTTATTTTTTATATAATTTAACACTTTTAGGACAGTACATATAAATTTCTTTTACTTCCACTTTTTATCATCATTTTTAAAACTATATCATGATAATATTAGTAGAATTTCAATTTCTTTAATTAATAATATAATATTCTATTTTCAATTCATTGTCATCTAATATTTTCAATTTTTAAAATTCAATTAAAAAATATACATGATTCATAATCTAAAAACTGTTCAAACTAACTTTCAACAGAAAAAGTAAATTGATCTAATATATTTATATAAAATAATCAATATGAAATAATCTTTAATTAAATATGTAATCTTATTACTAATATTTTTAACAAAACATTCTTTATATAGTTCATACATTTATTCATGAAATTTATGTTCTATAGTAATTTCAATAACTCTTTTTTGGGTGAGATGGGGTAAGTAGAGTTCAAATAGACGCATGTTTTTTTTTAAAAAAAATTTAAATAAATAATAAATAATATAATTACACTTACATTATTTACATATCTTAAAATTGTAATTTTACTAATGAAAATAATATAATAGACAATATATCATATCATATTAAAATTAGAAAAAAAAAATAAAAAGTATAATAATTATTTAATTAGAGACCTAAAATAACTGCCTCAATTGACTTGCTATGCCCACGAACTTGTAATTGAGTAAACATTGCTAATCGAGGAAATTAAAATTACCAATAACGAATTAAGAATATATTAACAATATATATGATCTCTAATATGATCATTAGAATTTTAGAATAGTAAATAACGCCTAAAGTAAATTTAAAAAAAGTATTATTTTAAAAAAGTTATATATTAAATTTTTTTATTAATATATGTGATTTTTAATAAATAAATTTTTTTTATTTTATAAAAATTAATAATAAATATTTTATGGTGAATTTAAATTTTAAACTTTAGTTACTTTATTTTTGGGTTAACCTGATTCTTGAACTTTAACATATTGTAAAAAAATTAGTTCCTTAGCTTGTGACAAATTGATGGGAAACACCCCTAGTATATACTAGAATTTGATCCAAAGGAAATCGAAATTCATGTGTCTTAAAGTTGAAGAAGATATACAATATTATAGTTAAATGTTTTTAATTTCATTTTAATGTTGTTGATTATGTTTGATTTGATATCATAAGTGAGAAAGAGAAAGGGTGTCTTGTCGGAAATATTTGATGAGATTTGTGAAGCATAAATGGTAGAAATTCAAACGTGCTTTGAGTATGGTATTAGTGGGGAAGAACAGTTGAATGAAGACAAGTTGCAATGTTGATGTGAGGTAGCATGATCATCACATGGGGAAGAAAATATTGGTCAAGTTGCGGTGATGATTCAGACAAGATATTAGCTGTGTCGAATATGCTAAAGATCACAGCTAAGAAACGTATACATAGCCCAAAATTCTATTGTAATTTGTCACTCATGAGCCAAATACCATAAAGTATTATAAATTAAATATTACACATAAATCTGTTTTTTCCTTCAACAATCTTTCATAGCATAGATTCCGTAAACATATGTAGGTTTTTATTTTGTTTCACGGCTAATAATAGTAGTAATAGTAATAGGAAATGATGTGGAATTCAAAGAGATTTCTAAAGATCTTATCCAAGGATTTGCTCACTTTTGGGGAATATAATTATATACTTTCCAATTTTCTCAATTAGTATTGGACATCTCATATTAAATTGTGGCATGAGGAAAATAATGTGTAAGATTATAAGTATGCGTTAATATTTTCTTATAAATTAATTTTTGAAGTTAAATTAAGTTTAAATTAAAAAAAATTAAGATAATATTAAAATTTATCTTAATAATTATTATTAGATCTATTGAATTATTTATTATTAAATAGATATTAGACTATATATGTGTATATAGTTTTATAAATTTTATATTTAAAACATTTAAAGTTAGATAAATGGATAGTTTGTTCATTTAGGCTCGTACACGTTTAAGTTTGTTCGTCCGTCAAGCCTGTAAATTAAAAGTGTTCCATTTTTTGCTATTCATGCTCACCTCACATAGCTCGCGAGTAAATAGATAAATATGCTACCTACATTAAGAAAAAAATTAATATTTTAATTAAAACTAAATATGAAATATTTGTCTAATAAAAAAAAATCTCAATTGTCTCATCACATCCACATCATATCTAATTAAAAATATGAACAATACAACCAGTCATATAAAGTATTTAAATATAAAGTTTTTATACCTTTCACTTCAATTTTTAGTTATCAATTTTTTGTACATACTTCATTTTCTCTACTTTCTTTATCTCTTCAATCAATTATCAAAAAGTCTATAAGTAAGCCCGCAAAGTTTGCTAGTATACCCGCTTAACTTGCAGGCTAAACAAGATGAGCAAAATAACCCGCATTTTAAATGAGTTTCAAAGTTGAGAGCTTGTACTTGCACGAGCTGTGGGCTATGCAGGTCGGCTCGCGAGTCTTTACCCATTAACTCATCTCTAAAGACATCTAATCCTCAAGAATAATTCATATTCTATGAGCTAACTTTTGAGGTTAACATCTAAACCTAAAATTTTCAAAACTTGGAATGTGTTTAACTCAATCCTTTTAAGTTAATTTTTTTCTTAATGAAGAACCTAGGTCAACACTTATCTTATATTCTAATTTTAATTTAGACTTAGACCTAAACTCAACAATTTTAAGATGCTATTATAGTGTATCTCAATCCTTTTTAAGTTAATTTTTTTCTTAAAGAAGAACCTGGGTCAACACTTATCTTATATTCTAATTTTAATTTAGACTTAGACCTAAACTCAACAATTTTAAGATGCTATTATAGT
>JAMLFT010006161.1:0-16462 GCA_026544285.1 Pachyrhizus erosus
ATTAATAAAATTAAATGATGTTAATTAATTTTTCAAAATATAAAATTATTTTTTTCTCTTATAATAGAGATTAGAAGATGTAGTTTTAGGAATAAATTAGGTCTAAATTAATTTTAGCGTGTGTTTGGTTTCACATTAAAAAAATTGATTTTATGTTTGAAATTGATTTTGTATAAATTCTTACATGTTAATTTGGTTCCACATTTGAGAATAATTTAGAATTGATTTTGTATTGAAACAATTTTATGTAACTTTTGTGTTGAATAAAAAAATTATATAATTTTCTACTCTTTATTTTATAATAAAGTTTAATATCATGCATTAATTGTTATCTAATAAGAAATATATCGAATGATATAAGTAATAAATAGTAAATATAAGTGTTATTTCCAAAAGAGTTTGTTTAATACTTAAGTAATGACAAGGAATCAAACATACTCAAAGATAAGTTTAAGAATTGAAATGTAAATAGTACGAAAATTTAAGTAAAAGGGTTGTGTTTTTATCAAACATGTGATACACATAATATAGTTTGTCACATATGGAAGGAATTGTCAAGATTTAACTTTATCAAATCATCCTTTCATATAATTACAAATAATTATATTTAATTAAGGTTTTATTATCACTAATTATTAAAATAATTTTAACATTAATTTCTTAAATGAAATAACCTAAGTTTCTTGACTTCACCACTGAATTCTTAATTTGTGTAGCTAAGTGACTAACTTTAGGATTTTGTAGTGACTAATATCCTTTTTACACTATCCCTATATATAAAAATTACCAGTTGCTCCTCTTTAGATGGTAATTCAATTAAATTTCTTAATTATAATTAAATATATAAAATCATATAATTAGATGATAAAGCTAAAAGTAAGCATTAAACACAGGAAAGAATAATAACAATCATTTATTGAATAACAACAATATAATTACATGAAATTAGAAAAAATTATATTAAATTCCAATAAAAAATGAAATTAGCTACTCAGATTCAAAAACATTAAAAATATTCAACAACTATATCTAAATATTATAAATTTGTAAATATAAATGATAATTATTAATATTATAAAAATTAACAAACTTATCATATATGATGATTTATGATTGAATAAGAGTATTTTACAGTAATGTTGCGAATGTATAGTCTATCATCATTTTATAATAAAAACATTCAAACATAAATTTATATAATTTTAAAATTAATTTTAAATAAAATAAATTTGATCAATATTAATCCAATCTCACATTTAATATGTTACCAAAATTCATTTAATTTTGATGTTCAGTCACTCGCAAATGTCAAAATTCCAAGACAAAATTTATGCTTTACGTGTCTAGAGGACTGATACATGATGCCAAGAGTTTAACAGTTTTCAAAATTGTTTAGTGCTATTTGAGTTAAAAAAATTGCACTATAGATGCAAGTATTTTTTTTTAACGGAGTTGGAGACAAATTTATAGTGGCAATGTTCTGTCAGAAACGCGTATGTGTATTTGAAAGTTGAATCCAGAGTAATGTCTTTCTAAATTAGTAAAATTACGCGTAGCTGGGAACAACCTCATCAAGAAGGATGAAGAAAGAAACTTGAAGATACAGAAAGAAAGAGCAAAAACAGTTGTCTTGGGAATTCGTACGCGCCATGATTCATGAACAACTTTGTCGTGAGTGCAATCCTAGTAATTATGTCCAATGGAGCATTTCTGTGTCTTTGTGTCGGTGCACCTATTGCACATACCTAAACATCGATTATTTTGATTAATTATAGGCAATCACAAGCAAAATAGAACATCACAATGCTAGCTAGAGCATTCTCACAATGTATTAACACAGGATAAAAAGAAAAAAATAATGAAAAATGTAATATATATAGTTGGTGTTCATCTATGAGATCTTATAGCATTCAAGGACTATATTTTTGGCGTGGAGAAATATGTTGTGTAACTTTTTTTAGTAATTCTATATACCTACATATCCTTCAATATCTAATTAAGAATGTCATTGGCATTTTAGACTTTTAAAATAATTTATCACTACCAAAAATAATTGTCATTTTTTAACATTTTAACATTAGGCTAGCCTTTATTAATATAGTATTTCTTTAATAAAACTTAAACTATTATATTTCTTATTTTTTTGTCTCTCATTTTTTTTTAGATTTTCGTTTTCCATTCCTCATGATTTTTTTAAAGCTATTAGTCATTCAATAAAGTTTTTGTTCTAATTTTTAGTACTTCAATTTTTTTCATGTATTATATTTTTAGTCTTTAAAATTTTTTATATCAAAGATAAAAAATGGAACAGAAAAATGTTTTAAAACATAAAAATAGATAAAAATTTACAAAAGACAAAATGAAAATTCACAAAAAAGATGAGGTACCAAATATATAATAAATCCTAAACTATTATATAGATTGTGAATTTATACAGTATTATAATATGATATATTAATAAATCATTCCATTATTATAAAATATTGATTTATATTATCAATATATCATACTATTGGTAAAAAATTTCAAAGTTTATATTAATAATTTAATTTTCATTATACAAGACTATACTAATAAATACAATTGTAATTTTTTATAATATATCTTTGTTATATTTTTCTGCCAAAAATCAAAGCTGTTAAAAAAAGAAAAGATAAAAAAAAAGACATGGATAATATCCTTCAATGTTTTGACAGTAAAATATCGACCTTGTGGCTTTTGAGGAACAAGATAGTTTTTCAAGAGACTGTCTTTGATATAACTTTTATTGTAAACAAGATTAAAGGTCATCCATGGTCATGATTTGTATTAAAAGGGGAGGAAATAATTGCTTTTTTCCAAACTGGTATGTGAATCTTATACTGTGTTAGGCAAGCCTTAATTTTGCTTTTGATATAGTCTTGCTGCTTGCTTCTTTATAAATGGGTTCTGTACTTTTTCTATTAATAATTTTGTGTATAAAAAATTTAAATTCACTAATTTTTTTATTTTTATAACAAATAAACTTTACTATTTCGATGGTGATATGGTGTAAAAGATAAGTAAATTTTCATACATATGATTAATAATAAGGATCTATTTATAATTTATATGATTAATATTGTGACAGCATGTGACTAAATAATTTATTAAATAAGATCGTCTGATTATAATGTGTTGCAGTAATCTTATATTTGGGTTATTTGTTGTGTTAAAAAGGTTCCTAAAAAGCCTAAAAAGCTTATTTGTTGTTTTGTAAAAAGACAATTTCGGTTCCAATGAATAATTCGGATAGCACATTGTTTTGTGTAAAACCGGGTTCTTATCGCAATGTTCCAAATCATTTGGTACTGATTAAGAAGGTGCTGTTCTAATATTAAAGAACCAACGCAGGAATTAGACTTTACTGTTTCTGCGAGAGGATATCTGGTTAACTCTTTAGGACAATAATTTGACGTTTGAAAATTTTCTCATTCAAAGTTCAACTTTTGAGATCAAGATGAGAAAAAACTGCAAATCCAGTGTGCTTTTTATAATATTTTTTCTTCTTTTTTCAAATCAAAAAATTATAATTATAATATGTGTGAACCTGAAAAAGCAAGCTAACATAGAAACTATAATTATATCCATATACACCTCACTTTTTCTTCCATTTTTTTCACCTCATTTTCTTCTTTTCATAATACATTACTTACCACTTCTAATATTTTTTTTTCTTTCTTCTTTTTCTTTTATCTTTCAATTTCTATCTTCCTTCCACCTATATACTGCCCATTTTGGAGTATAAATTTATAAACACTGGAAAATTACCTGTGAAGAGAATGAATGATAGTATACAGAAAATATAGTTGAAAGGTACGCTAGTTAGCGTATGTTTCGCTAAATTCTTTTCTTCTTTTTCTTTTTGAGTATAAATATGCATTTCAATGCATAAATTGAAAAGAAAACAATTGTTAATTTCTAAAATAAGTTAAGCTCTTCAAACATCAACCCAAACATATATTTACTCACCTGATGTTAGTAATTCTAAATAGTTTTAGATGAATGTATTTACAAACTCTAATTAGGAAAATTAATGTTCGTTAGTGTGAATTAAGAAGAGACGACAGCTATTATATAGAAAATTCTTAATTTACTTTCAACTCACTATGATGATTATGCATGAGTGAATAGTCTGTGAACTCTTGTTATATTGTTTTATCATGGAATTTGTACTAAACAACAGCTTTGTTGTAATTATTCATCAATTCAATCGATTGCTTAATGAAGGTTTTTTTTTTTCCTTTAAAAAAAGTATATAAACATACATTTACACCACCTTATTCAGCCTCATATATAGATTTAAGCATTGATTTGGTCAGGCAATTAGTTTATTTGAATTATTTATTAAAATTAATTAGTCCATAACTGGTAAGTCGCAGGAAGTACAGGGAATTCAACAATCTAAGTCAGAGTCTACGACATTCTCATTGAAATCCTATATCAGCTTTAACTTCTTTTCATTCTTTTTCTTTTCCTGCCGTGTCAGCTTAGCATATGAAAATAAATATAATTCATAACATGTGTATTGTGAAATCCAAATACATAAGTTTGGCGATGCACATAAACGACTATTTTGGAAGTTCATTTTTGCTTAATTAATAACGCATTAGGCATGGCGTACACGTAAGTAACACTCAAGCATTTATTGATTAAGAAACAAGTAATTCAACTTAATTATAATTCACTTGATCCATCATTAAATCTAAAAACTAGGTAGAATAAAAAAGCACAAGCATAAATTATTAACGATAAATCAAATATAGAATGATGTGATTCAGTATTTCTCTTTGATACATTTTTTATTTTTTGGTATTGAGATATAAGTTATATTTGAGTCACTTTCACTGAATTACATTTTCAAACTGTATGCCCCCTACCCACACATTGTATGTTTTCTTCTACTAAATCAATACTTGGAGTTATATAATGGATTATTACACAGTAAGGAACCATAAATAAGCTATAATACATTTCTGATTTCCTTCAATAATACCTTATTTTATTTCTGATTGCCTCATATTCTCGACCATATTCCTGGTGGAGTATATAGATTTCTACCTCCAGCTTTTTTTTTTTTTCCTTATGGAGAAACACCACATTAGCTCTTGAACTGTGTTCTTCATATTATTGTATGAAGTGTGTAACAAATTTAACTTACATTTTGTATACTTGGGTGATTTAAATTATGTAGAGGGATAATAACATTATGAAAATTTAAGTGGAATTAACAATTTTGGTGTAGCTGGTTATTTTTTAAAATAATTGCTAATAATTGATGAATATCAGAAAATTGAATTATAAGCGAATGTTGAAAAATATATAGACTCTAGCTTGTTTCTATAACTTGAAAACACACAGGAAAGTTTAATAATATAGAAATGATTAACTTATTTACACATACTACCAGTCTCAATTAGCCACACATGACAATATTATCTAAGCATTAAGTACCTCAATTAGTGTATGCATGTGTTATTTTAGTCTTCTCTATATATTGCAACATTGTATATGTAATTGAATTTCATTTTAGCTACTAGCTAGCTTAATTCTTTCATTTATATTGGATCACCTTTAATTGAATATTGTATATTCCAGCTTTTTCTTTTCTTTTCCAAATAAGCTTTCTAGCTTAGATCTCTATGACCTCCATGTGTTCTTTTACTATAACTATTTTCTTAATGAAAAGAAAAGTCAACTTAGTATGCGTGTTTATAAATTGGAGGATTATGAAACACGATAATATGCATCTGAAATTTACTTATTATAAAAGTCATGAGTTCATACCTAAGGTTGATAACGCTTCTCCGGCTTTAATTACATCTAGCTTTCTCGCGTGCACAGGTCAATGTCACTAACCCTTCTACACCTCTCGTGTGCATGCAAAACCATATCAGCTAGCTGGCAAAATATCCTCATGCGGATGCAAAATGACAAATTGACCTCTAAAATCTATCCTTAACTAGGAGTTAATTATGATACATTTCGGAAATTTCAGGTTACCCAATTATGTTTCCTTGTATCATATAATTAGAGGGTCAACAAATAGAATCAACAAGTGGTTTTATATGAATTGTTATGAATAAACTTCATTTCATTATATTAATAAACTCTCTTATCTAAAAATAAAAGAATTCATTTCATTCACACAAAGAGAAGAATAAAGATCATTATCTCTCTTCATCGTTGAGCTCAATCTGAACCTTTAAGACCATGAATACAACTTGTCATTAGATCATAAACTTAACCCTACTTCTGCTTTTGTTCCAAAGTATGAATGTTGGTATATGAAAGACAAGCAATATGTATATATCTAAGTTTCTTTCGTTTTCTTTTTCAATTGTAAACGAAAGTGAAACTATTAAGGCACTTTGTGTGAAGTGAGCCATTTCAACAAATGCTCCATTAACCATAAAACTGTGCGTGTAAATATATTGATAGCCATTATGGTGAGCACATTATCTTGTGGACAATGATATTGTGTGCCCGTTTTCAATTGTTTGTTTGTTAGGTAATGTGAATTTTTGAACCATAGTGCTCACTTTAGTTTATATATCCATCTACACCTACTACCAGATCGAGAGGCTCTTTGAAACATTGTTAAATTTCTTGGGGGGACACACTCACACATGAGATATTGGTCTTCTCTCAATGATAACAGAGCTAGTGCATAGTTGTGTGACCAAAACCCATAATTACCATTGCCGAGTGCCATATACATACACTATTAAAAAAATGAAAGTAACAAAAAATCATGGTTCTTATTTCTTTGCATTGGCTAAAATTAGAAAGCCTCAAGTGGGCAAAACAGGAGGGAGATAGAAGCACAACTTGACAAAATCATAAGAAGTATACCATAAAGTTAATTTTTCTAAGAAATTGAGTTTCTAAGAACAAACCTCTATAATCAAGCTTCCTTTCATGATAAGAAGAGGAAACACATTAAAGTTGGCCAATTGGCTAGCTAACTACTAAGCTACATCTCTTGCCTTTGTTTCTTGGTGTCCACTATTTGTATTTTCTT
The DNA here is from genome assembly GCA_026544285.1 of Pachyrhizus erosus. Lineage (NCBI taxonomy): Eukaryota > Viridiplantae > Streptophyta > Magnoliopsida > Fabales > Fabaceae > Pachyrhizus > Pachyrhizus erosus. The sequence goes on from JAMLFT010006161.1 coordinate 7,043, forward strand.
GTCAACAATCGTACACTAATGTCTTCTTAAACACGTAAAAGATCATCCTAAGTGAGTTTTTTTCTGATGAAATAGAGTCTTCTTTACTACATTCCTTGCCTTTCTAGCTTGTTTAGCAAAGCTGTGATTAGAGCATCCCTCTTCTCAGCCCTAGCGTCTTCCCTAATCCTCCTTTGTTCCTCCCTTTCTCTCCATCTTTCTTCCATCATTATCCTCTCATTCTCCATCACCTCCATGGCTTGCCTCCATTCCATCTCCTTCAACCTCCTTTCATTCTCCCTTGCCTCAAACGCTTCCATCCATTGTGCTTCTATTTGCATCTGTTGCCTCATGAACTCCTCCAAAATTTCCTTCAAACTGTTCAAACTACCACCACCACCACTAACTACCTTTGCCTTCTTTTTCTTTCTGCCGCTACCACCTTCATTACTCTCTTCATTGCCATCTTCTTCATCATCAGATGAAAGCGGCGCCGCCTTGTTCTTCTTCGATCCTCCCTCAGCTTCTGCCCACAGCATTCTCTGCATCCTTGCCGTGAAAATCGCGTTGAATTCGTTGTAAAATGGGAATTGCTGCCTCGTCACTTCTTGCTCCATTGTTTCAAATCCCTTCACATCTCAAAACAAGAGCACCATTTTAGTTTATATAGAAAGAAATATATAAACTATAAAGCTTACAATAAGTACAACTAGTTAGAACTTTTTTCAAACACCCTTGTATTCTTGACTATTTTATTAAAGTCTATAAAACTAATGTTTTTTTTAACTAAATCACACCTTTATCGTAATAGAGAAAAAAGGTTAATTTATGATAAATTTATAGTATCAAGAAAAATCTAACCGTCTTGGTTAAGTTATTTTTCAGAATCAGTAGTTGGATGAGTTTGAACATATTAAAGAAAAGAGAGCGAAGGAGAGAGAGCTTTTCAATAATAGTACCAAAACTCTTAAATATCCAAAGATATCATAGAATTTCACTTAATTTATTCTCATGAGAAAGTACTAAAGTGGTACTCGATTATTTTTTCATATGCATGAATTTCTGATCAAACTCAAGATGACACGTTTAAAGACTTGAACTATTTAGAGTCTCATCAATTTGAAGAAAACAGGGATTTTATCATTTTATTTTTGAGTTTGAGACATATATACAGAGAGAGATAAATAAAAATTATACCTTGTAGCGGGTAACAAGGTTTTTCCACTTGCACTTGCACTGCTCTGCACTTCTATGATAACCCTTTTCCTTCATTCGGTTGGAGATGACTTCCCACAACTGTTTGTTCCTCTTTGTCTCCATGAAAGTCTGATCCAGCTCTGCCCGGATCACAAGGAATTCCTTTGTTTCTTGGATGCTCCATTGAGGAAACCTATCAGTCACATCCACGTTGATATTCTGAGGAAGAACCCTTTGTTGTTGCTGTCCTTGGTGGTGATGAAGATGATGACCCTCCATTCAAATTCAAGAAAAGTTTGTGACTTGATCAAATCTAAGCTAGTTCTAGAAAGAAAAAAAGAAGAAGCTATGGTTGTTACTTATTACCTTTTGATTACACAGAAAAATATTGGTTTTTCTTTGGGAGAGATAGATAGAGAGAGAGAAAAAAGAAAAGAAAGGTTATATATGGGGTGGTGGGAACACGAGAAGAGACAGTTGTGTTGTGAATCGCGTTAAGAGGAAAAAGAGAGATTTGCTTATTGCTTTCCTCGGACAAGGATTTAGGTTTCTATTTCTGTTACAGTTTTATTCGCTCAGATAATTTACGAATACATAACTAAATGTTAATCAATATCATCATATGCTGTTTATTTTAAATAAATGAAAAAGTTGGACAACATCGTTAATTTTTACTTAATCTATTGTATTAGGGACAGTCAAAGTAGAAAAAGATCATATTTTGAGAAAAAACTAATAATAATAATACGTACAATAATCATAGTTTATTGTTTGCCTATCATTTTGCTATATTATTTTTGTGTATTCCTGTTTCAGATAATAAAACAAGGAACATATGCAATTTAATGTATTATTTTATAAAACTACAAAGTATAAAAACAAAAGAAAATTGTCGTGTGCAAATAAGGTTCCTAACAACATGCTTGAGAAAGGTTGATTCAATTATATAAATTAATAATCCTTTTTTTTTAAGTTGTAAAAAGTTAATTATTTCTATAAGTAACCCAATCTAATCTAATCACCTAATTAGATCTTTCTCCAAAACTTTATTAAAGGAATTATATTATATGACATTTACATATCCTCTTTCAATTATGATGATCAATTGATCGACCCTTTCATGGGACATGCTTCAATATAAAATAATGCTTATCAACTTTAATATTTGAACGAGCAATCTTAGATTATTAACAATACTACAACATTTCGTTTCCCACCTATTTTATAATATATATCTATACATATAAATTATTTTTATTTTATTTTTTTAATTTATGGAGTTTTTGAATTATCACAGACTCACAGTAGCCTGATCTGTCTACGCGGAAACTTTGTTTGCTGTCTCTCTTCAACTTTTTTATTTGGCGTTCCCATTGCGTCTACGTATCGTCACGCTGACTAGTGGCACCACATTTATTCTCTATGACCATGACCACATAACTTTGTTGTTAAGCTATTTATTTATTTATTTATTTATTTATTTATTTATGAGTTTCTTTGTTATTGGTCATGTAATATTTTATCATAACAGTATAACTATAATTATTTGTTAATAGAAACCAATTGGTGCTTCAGGAATACATACATTTTCACATAGGGTGGTGGCTAACCTAAGTACAATATCATGTAAGATTCACATGGGTCGTATATATTGAAAATTAAATATTAATTGGGAACAAGTAGACGCAAAAATGGTTATATATTGAAAAACGTACAATGAAGGATCATGTAAATACATAAATAAATGCCAAAAATATGTGATTGGATACACGTCTTATAAAAAAATGGCTCAAGGAAAACAAGTTTATGGTGTATTGTTTTTTTTTTTTAAGAATTACCAAATTATAAATTAAAAATGTTATGAAAAGAAAATTTCTTCATAAATTATAATTTGACAATTTTCTAATCAATAATTAGTGGAATGCCTCTTGAAGACAGTACAATTGTGGTACCTAATATATTTTTGTTTGTGGGAAAGTATCCTTGTGAGAAGGACTAAAACTTGAAACGCATTATTGGAAATATATCACCACAGTGGGTCCCAAATGGAATCATATTTAACTATTAATCAATATAATCATATATGACAAATATAATAGTCGGCAATGTAAAACTAAAATTTGTTAAAGTACGTACTGTTTCTTTTTATCAAACTCACTTACATAAAAGAATTAATATTATAAAAAAACTGTAAGGACACTTGGTTTTCATCTTTTAAAAGGAAAAAAATCATTTAAAGTTAAAACTAAAATTATATTTGTTTTGGTGAATTATTATTTTTTGAAAAGGGAAAAATCATTTAAAGCTAAAACTAAAATCTCTGTAATGACACGCTATATTTGATTAACTCAACTTGGATTTATAAAACTGATAATAATTGAAACAATCAGAAAATTTAAATTATAGAATATTAAAGAAAAACAAATAAAAGCTGCTAAAGTTTCATTTGTGGGCGTTCTTTCTGTTACTTCGTGTGGGAGGGTGATGTAGAAAAGGAGTTGTGTACTGTTGTAGAGGTTGTATATTTGTAACCCCCAGAATTATCAAACCTTGCACTTTCCATGGATTTATGGAACCTGGCAAATGCACGAATTTCGAAATGCAAAAGTGGCTAGGAGTTGTAGTAGTTTCTTTTTCTTTTTCCTTTTTTTTTTCTGTACATAAATAATCTATTAGCATCAAACCAATAACATTTATTGATCTTCGTATTTATTAGGTAAAAAAATATTATTGCTAATTTTTATATTTTCTGAAATGTATTTATTTTTTATTCAACTATTTTTATGATGTACTATTATTAAAGGATTGACGAAAAATATTTTAAAAACTATAAAAAAAATACTCCAAACATATATTTGAATTGAAAAAAATAAGTCAAATAGAGTCAAAATTTAAATCACTACATAAATTATTGAAGAAAATATTAATTTATTTTTATAAATTTATTTTTTTTAATTTGATTAGTACAATTGAAGTTTTATTTATTCAAGTTCAACAAGAATAGCATTAAAAGATTAGTTTTAATGTTAAAGAAGAATATAATATGTCTAAAATAGTTAATTAGATAAAAAAATATCATTTGGTAAAAAAATTCTTTAAAATATATTTAAATTATTAATTATATAATAAATAAAAAAAGTTTAAGTATATTTTTAATTATTCATGTTATAAGTATGTAATTTTAGTTTTTTTTAATAATTTTATGCTACGAATTGTTTATTAGTTATCTATTTACTACAATTATTTTTCTCTCTCAATTTTCTATATTAAACACTTGTATTTTTAATTTTTATTTAAAATCTTCATGAATTAAACTGATTAAACTATGTTAAAAATTTTACTTAATTAAAATTTGTCAATTTAAAAATAAAATTAAGAAACTCAAATCTTACATCTCATTAAAATTATAACCTCAGGTCTTGTAAAAAATTTTAAATTTCGTTTATTTTTTTACTTGTTAAATTTCCTTTATTGACACCACATATTTTAATCTGAACCATTGTAATCATTTTTAAAACTAATTTCATATTAAACCAGCTAACTTTTGAGTGAAACGGTAAGAATATTTACTCTTTCAATTAACCAGAACCTGACAAATGAAATTAAATTGTTAAAAGAATTAAATTTAAATTAATAAATATTTAAGAGCTAAAATCATACATTACACATAATAAAGAGATAAAAGGTAAAATAAATCAATTAATTAACGGCATTGAGCTGAAGAAGACCAGTTAAAAGTATATATATATATTGTCAAGTCTAATTTAAAGACTAAAATTTTCTTTTAAGGAACTAAATTTTTAACTGCAATAATCACATAAGATTTTACTCTTAATAGTCTATATTTATGAGTTCAATGGTTTAATACATTTTTTCAACATATTTCTCAAAGAAATAAAAATCTTTTAAAGAATATGTGCTCTCTTGGCACTAAGAAATTAATATCCAGTGAAGTATTCATCAAATTAAATAATTAAAACACGAAAGATAAGCATTAATTACTTCTCATATAGAATATCAACGAAAATATAAAAAAATTGAATAAAGTATTTATACAAAATTCAAGATCAAAAGTATAATCTTTTATTAATACAACAATACCAGACAAAGGGTTGATAGAACCTTTTGATCCAAAGAATGGTGAATCTTTGATCATAAATTCATGCATGTATATTACTCTAGGAAGATTAATTCTTGCATAGACTTCTACGTTGTCAAACGTTGGTTTGGCCACGTGTGTGGGACTGAGAAGACCAGGATCAGGATTCAGGACCATGCCCTATTCAGTGTATCTAGATAGAGGTATAGTCACCAAAATGTTTGATTTCGATTTTGACGCAGGAATTTCGATGCGTCTTAGTTTTCGTCGTTCTAGTTTTAGTACCATTCCCACTTTAGATTTGGACCGGTAGACTCGTAAGAAATGGTTGAGACTGTCAAATTGGTCGCGCAGATAGAATCACAACCAAAACCAAACCCTGGTGGAGGATTCGTCAATGGGAAATGATATTTAAATTTGAAAAATTACATGCAAGTATAAACTAATGTATTAGAATATCCTTCTTTCAAAAGTTGTATAAATATAGTTCTTTTCATTCCATACATAATATATGTACGTATATTTTAATTTGTTTCTCGGATTCATATGTACCAAGTATTCAAGCTTTTAAAAAGTTAAAAAATTCCAATACGTACAATCACATATTTTGAGTGAAAGTGGGCTTCAACCTTTTATGTGAGATTTTAAATTTGATTTTTGTGGATAAAAAAATATTAGAAAAAGAGATTTATTAAAGGTAATTAACTAAAATTTTCAGTAATAATTAATTATAGATAAAATTGATAAATGTTTTGTACTTATAATATAATAAGAAAAAAAAGAGACATATACATAATCATGTATTATGTAGAAATATAAATGCATTGTCTCTTGATGAACAAAAAAATGAAATTGTCCTCTTTATGCATGGTTTTAAAAAAAGAAATTAAATTTATATTACTCTTACTTGTAGATAGTAGGAAGTGATTTATGATAAAATAATTTGTATTTTTCATTTTATTAATATTTAGTAATGTCCAAGAAATATGCTCTTAATTTGAATTTTCATAATTGTAATTATATATTTATTGTGTTTTATGAATTTTTAAACGTATTTATTAATGTATCTTACATATATTGTATCTTCTATAATTTTAGAATAATTGTATCTTTGCATCACATATATTATATCAAATACATGTCATATTTTATGCACCATTTGTGTGTGTAAGGGACATATTTTAAAAGTGATTTTTTTATATAAGAATGTAAAACACGAAAAAACATAAGAAAGGAGTTGAGTTGTATTTTAAATTATTTTTGTAAATTTATTCGAAAGATTTTGTATTGTTTATTTGTAAGATGATTACAAATGTTAAAGATAAATGGTGTTTTAAAAATTCTTATCATTTTTTTAGTAAAACCAAATCAAGATATTATTTGTAATACAAAGTTATACAAATATACGTTAAGTAATAAGGACAAAAACATACAAGAGTTTTTATAATGGTTTGTCTTATCTTGAAAGCATATTTAGTTCTTGATACTTCACCAAGTTCTACTATAACTTAATAAGTTACAAGTCTTCATGCTCGATCCAAGTAATATTTCACTTGCTTCTCCAAGAAAACAATCCAAATATTCTTTGCTACAGAGCCTCTTCAAGTTTTAATGAAAACCGCTAAGAGATTGGTTCAGGGTAAAGTTCACAATCTTTATCGTCTTATCAAACAAATGTACAAGGTTTAAACACAACATGAACTCAAAGATTTTTCCCAATAAAAATAAGTAAGTATAAATATGTTTAAGCTTGACCTAGGAGAAAATGAATGACATCATGGAAAAACAACTATGCACTTAAGGAGATACTACCTTTTCTTTAATAGTTAATCCTAAGAAATGTTCTAGAGCTTCAAGGAACTATTTTAGCTTTAGACCATCCTATGTAGAGCAAGTCTTTTGATTACATAAATGCTCATAGCGTGTCTTCTTCAATGTTTTATATCTAATGTTGGCTAATAAATGTTTATACTCATTTTTCTCCTTCTCGTTACACAAAAGCTTGGTTGTATACTTATGTTGTTATTGCAACCCAAGTTTGAATATGTTTTTAGGTCTCAACAAGGTTCATAATAAGAATCACATGAAGATAAGCAATACACTTTTCTACCATTTATACATGCCTTAGAAGAATCTTTTCCATTTCCCTTTACCTATGATCTTATAAATCCCCTAATCATGATTTGATACAACTCATCATCTGTAATAAGTACTTTCTTTAGGTTGAAGCATCAAGTCTATACATTCAAACTTCCTTCATAGTAAGGAATAAATCACTTGCACTTATACATTTTCTTGTAGTACAAAACCAAGTACTCATACTTATTGCATTTAAGATTGAAAATAACCTTCCTTTTCTAGACTTCATAACCAAGAAGGAATCTAGTTTGAGAAGTGTTGTTGTGCAACATGATATGACCATTAGTCTTGGTGCGATAATCTAGTTTCCTTTCATATGGTCTAATTTATAGATCATAATATAGAACAAACTTCTCCTCAAGGTTATCATTGAGCCTTGGAACATACTCATAAATCTTTAAAAACATTTGTCCTTCGTCAATCATCATAAGAAAATATCAAGGACCATTTTCTTAGCGAGCCTTTTTAGTCTCATTAAACATATATTTTTCTTGAAGCTCAAAGATGGTTTGTATGGAAACAATTTCTTCCATAATGAAATCATTTCATTATCCCATTAGCACCACACTTTGTATCCTTTAAAGAAGGGCTTCAACATCCACCACATTCAAGATACATAGTTTGATAAGTAAAAAGATTAGATTATTTATATTCATGCTTATTGGCAGGCCAAGGTTATGGTGTAATGTCCTGACCAAGTCTGCAAAAAAATTTTCAACTAGAACTATTTTTGGGATTTTAAAAGCGTCACTTGTGTTTATCACAAACTGATTATGAGAAATATAAGTTTCTTTAAATATGGTTGAGTACACTTTGTCTACAAGAAAAGATGATGGAAAAGGTGAGCCATTAACCATTATATCAATTTTAGCTTTGTCAATAGGTTCTTTCTCTATGCTAGTAGAAAACATGTAAAGAGCAAAACGCTTAATATGAGATAACTTTCAGCATTACTTTTTTTTCTTTTAGTTTTTGTTGTTGTTACTCTGTTTGATTTAAGATAAAACCTTAATTATGTAATTGTTTTTGTTTTTCCTTCTTCGTCCTAGGTTTAGCAATAAAGAATGATCTAGTTCATCTTGAGTCTAATTAGGTTTAACAACAAACTTAAGCATAACAACAAATGCCTCTCATGCAATAAATTATTTAACAACACCAATTTCAATGATTTTTGTTTTTACTTTTTGTAAGGGTAAAAATGGTCATGTCATCATCTTCTTCTTCTACTTTAGTAGTTGTTTTAGTAATAACAATTTTGTGTTTCTTCCTTAGTCTAGTTAGCAAACAAATTTTCTAGATTTTCTTTGAAATGGGTGTAACAAATGGTTCATATAAGGGTTCAGGCTCTTTTCTTTTAGCAGTCAAGGACATGTTTATTTCAAGTCATGATGTTGCATTTTCAAGAATCACATTTTTGAGTTATAGTCAATAATTTTATTCTTAGGTATATCTAAAAATTTATGTTTTGATGTTACATAATAATAATTAGGTTTTAATGATTGTAAATAAATAATTAATGTAATTAACAATTTGTTTGATAAATCATTTATCTATTATTTGTCTTCAGATAACTCTTTTGCTTCGTCTATCTTCAGATAACTCTCTTGCTTCATCTATCTTTAGATAACTATTTTGTTTTTGTCTGTTTATTTCATTTGATCATCTATAATTATTATATAAACACAAATATTTCTGTTGTACAAAGAATGTTTCGAAGAATAAAGAAGATCAACAAAATGTATTAAAGAAGGCTCTTATCTCAAAAGTCGTGTCTTGAATAACATTAGTATTGCTCAAAACAAAAAAAAACATAATTGACACTGATATATGATAGAAAGCTACAAAAGCATATAAGCAAGTTGTGTTATCAACAGAGTAAATGTGATACATTCCTAGCTTCATCAGAGGGTCAGACACTCCCCAAGACATTTCAGGCTCCCTTTGGACCTTTAACAAGGTCAATGAAGAGGAGACTTGAACTCCAGATAAATCCAGAAAACATGGAA
>JAMLFT010006162.1:0-16461 GCA_026544285.1 Pachyrhizus erosus
ATAGTTTAAATTATAAGAATTTAAGAAGATTTTTGTTTGAGATAATTAATTGATAAATATGAATATAAACATAAGTATAAAATTTTAAATATAAGGATTTTTATGAAATTTTAAGAAATATATATAATTATTTAAGCGGGAAATAAATAAATAAATAAGTAAATAGGTAGAAAAGTATGTAAAAATTAAAAGAGAAAATATAATTAAGAAATTTTAGGATTTTTAGAATATTTATAAAAGGGAAATAAGAATTATATAATATAAAAAGAAAAGAAGAAAGGGGAGGGGTTGGGGTCAAAACCCAGACCCTTTGGAGAGAAGAGAAGAATGTTGTCAACGGAGCCACCCGACTGCTAGTGATACATTGAAACAGAATGACCATATATGTAAATCGTGAAGGAAAAGAAGGAAATGGAAGTAGAAAACGGAAGAATGGGTGAAGGAAGACTTGAACTTGAGTCATTTGTACTTTAAAAAACTCACCAAAATAAAACACACGAAATGCAAAAAGGGGTTGGCTGGGATTTGAGGAGAGGACCCGGCGTCTAGGCTCAACATTTTAACTGCTAAGCTAGGTCGCGTTCGGTGATATTCCATCACCTTTGATTTTATTTGTTGTATAATCAAAGCGGTTGAACCACCATTGAAGTTGTTGACAGAGTTTCTTCCTCCTCAAGCTCTTCCCGCTACAACTTGTTGTCTTGTGCGATACAACCTACACAAGCAACTTCGCTCATGCCTTATGAATTAAATAAGCCAAAAATAGGAAGCTAAAGTTGTATATAAGCAAAGAAACCATGGACAGAGGAAGTGTAGAAACAAAGAAATGAAATTTGCGAATTCACCAACAAATTAAACTCCATAAATTTGGTTTGATTCATAAATCCATTAAAAAATAGTTTAACATCATTCTCATTCCAAAATCAGAGCAAACGGAGCAACAAAACCCAGAAATAGAACCTTGTCGGAAAACTCGAAATCCTTCGCCGGAAAAGCTTAGACTAGGTGGGAGGTGCCTCTTTTCTTCATCTTACCTTTGTTAAAAGCTTTCTGATTACCTTAATTATGTTTTAACGCTCTAAATGGATGTGAATTTAACTTGAACGATGGAATTCAATTTTCTTCTTCTCTACTAAGTTCTGCCATTTTGTTTGATGCGAATTTGAATTGGAAGAATATTTCTGTTGATTAGAATTCAACTAGAATAGGGCAATGATGTTAAAAATGTTACTATAAATCGAAATTAGTAATCAGAACTTGAAATTGATGATAGCCGAATTGATTCTTGTATGGAATGCACTTATTAAATATTATAACATAACAAAATGAGTAAAGGTTTAGGAATAGAAAAGGAGAAAAGAAGGGAGGAAAAATTGAAGGATGAATAGAAAGAAGAGGGGGAGAGAGGAGAGAGAAAGAAGAGGGGGAGAGAGGAGAGAGAAAGAAGAGGGGGAGAGAGGAGAGAGAAAGAAGAGGGAAAAAGAGATAAAGAGAGGAGAAAGAAAGAAGAAGGAGAGAGGGAAAGAAAAGAGAGAAAGAATAGAGAGAAAGATAAAGAAGGAGAGAGACAAAAGAAACAGAGAGAGAGAGAGAAAGAAAGAAGAAAGGGGAAAGAAGAAAGGGAAAGATAAAGCAAGAATAAAGAGAGAAAGAGAAGATAGGTTAGAAAATAAAAAGAAAAAGGTGAAAAGGGTAAAGGTAGAGAGAGACAAGGAAAAAGTAAGAAAGAAAAAGAAAAAATAGAAGGAAAAATAATAAACATTACATTAAAATTAGGAAGAAAATAATAAATATTAGACAATGAATAAAATTATTATTTCACTCCTACATATTTTCATTATTTCTCTTTCTTTCTTCTATCACATCTTTAAAAATGCTCTACATGGTTTAAATGATGGAATCGGTATAAGTAAGCATACTAACTTACTCTTTTATCGCCGTTAACTATTGTGGTTATAAAGATATTATATTGAAACTATGTGTTAGCCTCTAATAGAGGAATTATGTAAGACTACTCTAAAACATCTATTTCTAGACAAAACTTATATGAACCTTCAGTTAGAAGATGAATTCACGACTTATGAAAGTCACATATATTTTAGTAGTGACAGATGATTCTTTTATAAGTATTCTTGCAAAGGGTAAGAATGGGAAAGAATGTGTAAACACCAAATTAACTGAGGGGAAATAACCTCAGAGATTGAAATTTTGTACTAAGAGAATTGATTGTTAGAATGTTGGAGGAAGTTGTCAATTAAAAATATATACGTGTGAGATTTAAGACTGAAGAACTGCATGAGTTTACTACAAAATGTACTTGAGGACTGTATGCATGCTCAATTGAGTCCTTGAGGGTAGGGAACGTGCCAAGTTGTGAGCAGCTATAAGATAGAAGGTGTCATGAAACTGATTTGTCGTCCTCGACAAAGTGGAGCATTATGTAACAACTACTTTTTCACTAATTAAACACACTTACATATAAGCTACTTTGTTGTACTAAGTAAAAGTTTATAGAGATACAACATTAATATTACAAAAGAAAAATTTTAAACATTATCTCCCGGATCTTCGGAGGGATCTTCTTCCTTAAATATGTCAATTTTGGGAGCAGATATGGCTATCCTATGCCTAGCATGGCTTGAGGAAGAGGTATGAGGACGTGTCCTCCTAGGATGAGATGGGAAACTAGGAGGTGATTCGGACACGCGTGGCAGTTCCACCTGTGTCAACACGATTGGGAGATCTATTTGTCCATAGGAAGTGGGGGCTAACGGAGCTGCATGAAAGAAAGTAAAAAGAACATATCTAGTATAGGTATACAACTGATACAATGGATCCCTCGTCCATCGTCCACATAAGGGAGTTATTGACAAATGAAATAGTGGCTGAAATTTCTCAGACATCTTTTCCTGAAAATGGTTAGTGTAGGAGTGAATCTTCAATTCTAAAATAGTTATGTAATACTGGTGTACCTGATCATACATATACATATATATATTTATCCTCACTGTTTTGTGTCCTAGATAAATTACTATCGAATATAGGGATCCATTGCTGCCTCTTTTACTCCTTTCACTATAGGACTTATGCAATCATAAAATCAATCCATAAGTTGCAATATTTTTGGGTGATAGTCAAGAGTACATATCTCAAGCTAGTACATGGCTTAGACACTCTCTATTGACTTTGGTAATGCTCTGCTTTGTCGGGGTTACCAAGTTGGCATTGTGACTCCCTAATCTGAGCAGTTCACAAACTTAGTGCCTAAACACCCCCAAGGACTTTCACAGTCTGCATACATTCCTCAAGTACCTTCTGTAGTCAACCCATTATATTTTCTCCGTTCTTTAATCTCACTCTCAATCTATTTATCCATCCTTACTTCAATCGATCAAGTCTTCTAGGTACTAGATCCCTAGAATCTTCTAATATGAAGATTCTTGCTCTTTATCTGGCCATCAATAGTTTTGTCTCTGGCCTGAGGGGGATCTTTTGGATTTATGAAGATTTATCAATCTATTCATTTCTGGATTGAGATAATAATAAAGGTATCTTATTCATTTTATGAATACCAATGAATGTTCATTGGCCATTTATTTTATCATCAATATATTTTTTGGAAGTGTGTGTCAAGGAGTTGTGTTTAATTTTCAATATTAGATTCAAATAACTCTTTAAGAAAACTTTACTCATTTTTGAGTAAAATATCCAAGCACCTTAACTACATATAGGATTTTGTAGAAGAAATTAGGAATCAATGGATATAATTAGATCTAAGGGTATTTTGGTATTTTCTTCATAGAAATTCTAAACTTCTTTAGTCTACCTCCTATTATAAGGTTTTAAAAGTATTCATATATGATTCTAATGATAGTAGTATAGGAGAATCTATTTCCTTTTTGCAAAAATGGAATATTTCATTTGAAAGTTTCAAGGGTATTTTAGGAAAATTTGTAAAAATATTATTTCAACCTGGTTTCTTAGGATTTCCCTTTGAAAACTTCTTAGGAAATGAAATATTTGTTATTTCCTAATAATGAATTGTTTACTAAACCAAAAACTGAATTTTTGGTGAGAAATTTAAGTAATTTAAATATCAAGGGCAAAATGGTCATTTTCATTTTATAATTTTATTTTTGGTGATTTTCTAAGTAAAAGAAAATTTTATATATCTTAATCAATATGATAGAGGGTTATGAGGTTGTTCCTAAGATTTTTCTCTCAGATTGAGCCTAAAAAGAATTATTTTTCAAGTAGGGGTATTTTTGGAACTTAAAAAAAATTATTTTTATTTTAACCATATTTTTCAAAATAATTTTCCTAGCCTATTCCCCCCTATTTATACAGTCTTAGGTAAAATTTTTAAATTTTTTGGAGATCATTTGAGGCCTAAATCACTCAAAACAGATTTAAAATAAAATAAAATAATTTTTTAAAGGGAGGGGTATTTTGGTAATTTGGTCATCTTCAACCTCTGGAAAGAGGTTTCAATCCAGAGAATTTGAATTTGGGGCTTTCTATTTTGGACCGATTTGGGTCCAATTATCCTTACAAAATTGTTCCTTGACTCAAGGCGATTCTATTCTGAGTTTTAATTCGAACTCAAAAGCTCTCTAATGGTCAATTGAAAGTGATTTTTCTTTCATTTAAAAACGAGAATTTTTCCTTCAATTTTAGAGATTCAAGGAGTTTCAAAGCGTGAAATTGTGCAGAAATGAAATACACATAATGTAGAATAGTTTTGTAATCTAAATTAGAAGAAAAGAAGACTCCTCCTACCTTAATTTGAAACTTCAAATTTTCTTCAACGGAGGCTCGGGATTTTCTGTTAATTCACGTTTCTAAGCTTGGTACTCTAATTTCTTCTTCCCAACGTACTTTTGGATGACTTGCGAAGCTAATGATAGTGATTTGAAGGATTTTGGCGGGTTAGAGAGCAAGTTTGAGTAAAAAAAATTCTCTACGTTTTTTCTGGATTTCAAGCTTTCATTTTTGGCTTTTTATAGTCGATATCCACCGCCTACGGTGGTTATTTTATTCGTTTTAGCCCTAGGGTAGGTTTGCTAAGTCACGGTGTTTATAGACTGAGCTGTGGCGGTGAGTTTCAGAGTTGCTTGAAGCTCGTCAATGGCTGTTTGCAGAAGGTTTAAGAAGATGACTCAAAAAGGAAGAGATAATGCTATTTAATTCGATAAGTTAACAGCGATGGGCCTAGCGGTCTAAATAGCAATGACATTCTTCTAAATTCCTAAGCGTCTAAGGGGAACAGGTTTGAATCCCAGCCAACCCCTTATCTTAATCCACTTTTATTTTTCTATTAAACACGTGCATTATACGTTATCTATTCTTTAAATGCTTAAACTGCTACCCGCGTGGAGTAGCTCAGTTGGCAATTCGCGAGCCTTCTCTCTCTCTATGGATTGGGGTTCGATCCCCAGCTCCGCTTCTTTCTCCCTTCCCTTATTTCTTCTTCTTTTCTTTTTCTTTTTCTTTTTTTTCTTTTCTTTTATTATTTATTTATTCTATTTTTCTGTTTTTATTTTTTAAAAAAATTGTTTTTACTTCTAAAAATTCTGGAAGAATTCCTATACATTCTTTTCTTAATTACTTTAATTTTTGTAAATTTATAAGTGATAAATAAAATAAATGTATATAATTTTTTAATTGTTTAAATATTAATAATTATTAATTAATTAGAAAAAAAAATATGGAAAAATTTTCTTTTCTATATTTATTTATTCTCTTAACCATGGGTTATTTCTTGGTTTTTAAATTCTTGATTTTATATCTTTTCAAACATTTCTTTTAATTATTTTATTTACTTGTTAAGTTTTTATTTCTAAGTTAATTATATATTTAATTTAAATTATTTTTAGCATTTAGTAATTTGCTATAAAAAATTTCTATTCCTAAGCTAACAACTCAATTTTATTTATGCAACAATATTTTATTAAATAGAAAATAGGATGTTACACATTACCATGTTCGGTTGAGAGTATCCTGATTTGAGTACTAGACTGGATATGTACTCCTGATCGTTACTCATAATGCAAACAAGGATTTTAATGACACGTTTCATGTAAGTCCTCCTAGAGTTAGAAAATTTTGAGGCAACGAGGGGCCCTATAATGATTAGAAAGCTTAAGTAGGCACGATACGGTGAGACTAAAGTATGTGATAGTTAGTAGTTATATGTATGTGTATATGTGTGTTTAAGAATAGATGAATTACTCCTACAACTCCCACTTTGAGATGAGGATGAATAGGTACACCTCTATATGGCAAATGCAGCTCCAAATAGGATTTGGGGTACATGTACCAGTGGATAGAGATTATGTTTAAAGATCGCGTGTGGACTTTTGTGATTATATATATATATATATATATATTCCATTTTGTATGTTATTTAATTATTGTTGTACTATGAATGTGTGTAATAGTATGGTTAGAAATATTTCTTTGACTTAAATGTGTTTCATTAACTTATATGCCTAATAGATTTTGTTTACTTAAATTTCACTAAATGGAAGTGAATGTGATTAGTATTATTGTGATGTTATCTTCATGTCTCAATATTACTTTTCTTATTACGAGACGAGATTTTTAAGAAAAAAATTAAGAAGTCATTTTTAAATAACTATAGTAATTCATTTGTAGATGAAGGTGAAAAATTAATTCCAGTTTTTCATGTTAAGAAAATTTAGACATTTAATTGTTAGTAATTTTTGATAAGTCAATCAAATCATTTCTAAAAGAATTTAATAAATAAATAGGTGTGCTACACTAAGGATCATTACTATACTTTCAAGTTTCCATAATTCTATCAAAATAATTTTCTAAATTTTTTTAAGGTTGCAAACAAATTGAATATCCTTAAAAAAATTTAACTTTAAAATAGTAAATGACCTCAAAAAATCCAAAAACTTACAAATGAACCTAGAGACCCTAAAAAATTCAAGTATGTCGTCATCTCACACATAATCAGTTCGCACATATTTTAAAAAGGTAAAAATAGTAGCAATTATCCATCATCTCTTTAGTCATTATCCCCCTTACATTACTTTCACCAAATCAACATGAAAAGTCATACACAAACAAAGTCATATGTATGGCAAAACCATGAAAATAACCAGCAAACAAGTTTGAGGTAAGGATCTCTTATACCCCTTTCTCCTAGCTTCAAAATATTTAATTGAGTGTTTATTGAAAGTTTGTTGTCTTCTCTAGATTATACTTGAAACTTGCTTTAATCCAATGGTTAAATGTTCTAGGATTTGGAGATGAAGTTTCAAAAATAAAGAGGAAGAAAAGAGCCCTTGAAAAGAGAAGAATAATATAGAACTAAGGAAGGCTACAAATGATTTTCTCTCTTAATCCTACACTTAAAAACACAAACTTATCCTAATCCCCCTCCCCTTAAATTTCAACGTGCTTGCCCTCTCTCTCTATGTCTTTATTTGATTTTTGATTGGACCAATACAAGGCCCAATTAAGCTATGTCTAGATTTATCTCAATTTTCATGTTAATTTCATTAGTAATTTTCTTTTACTATTTTGCTTAAATTTTATAGACTAGCTCATTACATATAGTTTTATTTTAATTATATATCTTTTCTATTTAGTAAATAATTTAATTAATCTCTTATTAATTATTTAATTTTTCTTTTCTTAAATTAATTAATTTTTCTATCTAGTTCTCTTTCTAAACTTAATTTAATAAAATGAAACTTGACTAATTTTAATAATCTTGATTTCAAATCGCTCATCACCTTAGAATATTTAATTTTACTAATTATAATTATTTATTAATGTTTTAGTAAATTCTTTATGTCATTAAAACTTCTATTTTATATTCTAATAAAAAGGTCCAAATATTAATTAATTTAATTATCAATTTGAATTACTAATTTTATTAAAAAAATTATTTTAAGTATTTTATTAAGCTTAAAATCATTATTTAATTATTTTGAAGTTTAAGACTCTATTAAATTAAATTTAGACTAATTTTACTCTTCTTTATTATATTGTCCTTAATGAGTTGACTTGTTAATCTCTTTCTTTTGACTTTTGTTTACTAGAGTTGTTTCGTCTTTAACTTACGTTGACCAAGGCTTAATCATGTCTTAATCAACCTTTTCTTAGTCTAATCTCTTACTTTATCAATTTTCCTTCTTTCTTAATTAATTATTTCATGCTTGGTGATTTAATTTACTATTTTTTGAAATACTACACCATATATATAATTATTATCACATTTGTAATATTAAGTTTTTAGGATGTTACAGATAGCCTTAAAGTTTAGAAGATACTTGGTTGTATGATCACTAATCTAGTATACTGAGGAAGTTCTACTCCTTTCTTGTTCTTAGGAATGTAGTTTTCATTTTCCATCACATCCCACATATGTATATAACGAACATTATAGAATGTTATCATTATTTGCTTTCAATAGTCATAGTTCTAACAATTGAAGACATGTGGCTTATTGACAATTTGTCAAGCACTTTCCATAGTACTTTAGGATCATTATTTCCTTGCATTTTTAGAAACCTAACCCTTAGAGAAAGTAATACTCAAGTTAAATAGACTTTATTCCTAACATATTAAATTTATTTTATTATTTTATTTTACCTAGGAAATACATTTTATTTTATTAGAACTGGATGGTAAATTTATTTTTCCTGTTTAATAAACTTTAGTGTAATAAAATGTAAAGCTGATTAAGTTATTTTAATATATTAATAAGATAAAAATAACATAATCATATTTTCATTCATATTCTTAGTGTTAATAAAAAAATGCATCATATCAATGAAATAACAAATGTTTAGTGCACACAAACTTTTTGTAATTACATTGTGAATATACTAGGACCTTTCCTAAACTAAAGTATTGTTACTACCAAATACTTGTACATTTTTCTCACCTATTTCAAACTGCAAACACATCTATATCAAGCATCAATGAGTGTCTTTAAATTGTCTTCCTTTGTGTCCCTTATATCCTTAGTATCAACATGTTCTTCCTTTATTTATTGTTAGATTCAAAATTGTAACATACTATAATTATACATATAAAGGAAAAGAAATAAAAAGTGAGGTTCAACAAAGCATCATTCATTTTTCAAAAGGTTTAAAAACCTAAAACATACAAGTATCAGTTACACAAATGCATGATAACTTGGAGTTTCATCTAAATTATCATGACTTAACCATAAAATTTTACAACACATATGAGTCCATATTCCTACTTTAATCTTCTATTAAGTAGGAAGTGATTAGGAATACATATACCTCACCAACATCATTATGGTATAATCCTCATTAATAACAAACAACCTTTTAGACCAAGGCCACAACTATGAAATGAAGATATACTCTTCACTATTCCTAAAGATGATGAGTAGATGTTAGAGTTATCAAATCAATTTATAGGATTTGTCCCAACTCAAGGATGTTATCTTAATTATTGGAACGTTCACAACTCAATACCATACCTTTTAAACCTTAACAATGGTCTTTATCTTGCATCCCTCAATGTGCTAAATTATTACTTTTCATCTCTGAAACACATGTCATATTGCATGGTCCATCATCAACTTTTCACATTAGAGGCACACATAATTTAGAACATGATCCTAACACATCATGGAAAGGTACTTATGACTTATCCTCTAAGTTTCTTCATATACTTTTTAGACAAAGGTAGACTCTTGCTACCTTAATTATCACTCACATTAACAAAAATTTAGAAATAACTATAAGTGTCACAAAGATAATAAATATAATTAAATAATTAAAAATTCAATGCATAAAATAAATTTTATATGCTTAATAAATAAAGCATGCATTCACATCCATATTTTTATTTATAGTTTCTTAATTTAATTTGCTTGATTTAACCTTCTACTTTTTCTAATTTTTATCTTACATTATTTAAAAAGTAGAGCTTTCCTATAATTCTATGATTGGTACAAAATATCATTACTATAAATTAAGCGAATGAATAATATAAAAGATAAATTTTTTATGTGGAAGATCAAACTAAGTTACAACCACATAACATATTAAGAAATTTTTTTCTATTTTTAAAAATCACTATAGTAAATAAAATGAAAATTTCTATATATCAATTAAAAAATACTTTTTTATCCACCTACATATTCAATTTACCTAATAATTGATATAAAATTAAGATATTTTTCTTCTTTATTTTAAGATTGTGCAAGTATATATGTGCATAAGTAGTTTATTTCTATAGTTTCTACCACTAATTTTAATCAATATCATTTATTTACTTAAAAAGTTATTATAATTGTTAAAAAAATAAATGAATTTACTACATAATTACAAAATGGGTCAAAAGCCCACTAGCTAAAATTAAGAAAATTTCAACTATAGTTCTTTGATTATTTTACCCAAAACTTGAATTAATGTTATTAACTTTTAATAATTGATCCTTGTAGGAAAAAAATTTCTTGACCCATTTAAAAGCTAAAACATAAAAGCCCATATTTGTCAAGTTTAACATCTACAATTTTTCTATATTTCAAACTAGTTGCTTAACTAAAATAAAATTTTATTTTTTTTCCTTTGGCCATTTAATACTTAATTTTAGTGAAAAATATTTCTTCTTGCTAATAAATTTTAAATGAGCAAAGGCTCCTATAATGAATTTTAACGTAAAATTGTTTTCTTCTTTACTTTAGAGAAAAATGCCTTATGCTTTTCTCCTTAAATTATGCTTTACAATTATTTGTGGTTAATAAGTTGCTTAAAATATGCTTTTGTTTGTGTAGCAGTGTATATATTTTTCTAATTGCATGACTAAATGTTTTAATTAAAAATACAAGACAAACTAAATTTAATTTATGTTATGAATAATTGACTTAGTAAAATATTATGGATTTATTTAGATGTTGTGTATAAAGGTGTCAAAGAGAGCTAATTTGATTCATATGGGTTGACTCACCACGGGTTGAGGCCTTAAACAGGTTAGCTTAACTTGACTCACTTGTTGGAAAGTTAGAAAAAATTCAACCTAGCCCATCCTACCACATATTGGTGACTTAAATAAGTTGACTCACAAGATTTTAAAAGTATAAAAAATAGAAAAAAATTTAAAAAAATGAAAAAATCAAGTTTTTCTTTTTTAAAAAAATATTCACATTTTTCATTAAAGCATTCAATGATTTAAATACATAATTAAAGTCTTTAAAATATCATTCAAATGTCAAATACATAAACCATTCTTAAGTCTTAAAGATACCCAACTCTTTAAATAAATTTCCACCATCAAAATATTAAAGTCTTAGAATAATATAATGTTAAACCAACCTTTGTAATTGAAATCATTATACAACTGTAATATTAGATTCTAAACTCCATCATCTAAATTTCAAAATGGCAAGTTAAAATTATTGTTGTTGTCCATGAAATGTTGTTTTTTACCAACTAGTCACTTGACTTTTAATAAAGTAGTTTTCTTATCTCCTTTTGTAGGCTCCTATTTGAAGTCAGAGGTCATGTCATCTTTTCTTGAGTTGAAGGATTATTGATCTAGTTTAGGTGCGACTTTTTAGGTGTTAGAAAGCTTTTCTAATACATATTTTGAATTTTCACTACAAAGCTTTGATAGATCCTAGAAAGATTGTTCGAAACATTCTCTACACATGATATAAATATTACTAATGTAATAATTGTAGAGTTAATGATCAGAATCAAGCTATAAAGAGTATTGTCTATTGAACATACAAAGTTATACAAAAGAAAATTATCAACATTTGTTTGTTACAAAAAGAAAAAAGAAATAACTTGTTACTTATTTTGCATAATCAAAATATTGAAGAGTTTGTATTCATCTTATGATCCAACAAAGACATATTTTAGATAGAATTTTCCTATGTTTGATGTAACAATCAAAGGGAAATATTCTTTTGTTTAATTACTACAACTTACAAAAATCCATTTTGAACAAAGCAACAAAAGTAACAATTATAACCAAACCTTATATGGTTAACAAAAATCCTATGTGGTGATAAGAAAGTAGAGCAGACGAGTAGTTACACATAATAAAAAATGAAAGCAACCAAAATTTTCTAACAACAAAACTTTTAAGGAAACTACACTATGTCTAATTTTGTGATATGGATGTCACCTGCTTTTATTTTTGAAAGATTAGATTTGTTGCACAATGCTACATCTAAGTGCCTAATGATGTAGGATAAAATGAACACAAACTTTGCAAGGATAAATATAAAATAATTCTAAACAAAAATAAGAAATCCATCAAACATTGATTTTATCATAACATAAGACAAAATTTAGGGAATCAATTTTGATAAGTTGTGACCGTGAATCTTTACAATTTGAAGTGTTGCATATGAAGAAAGAGAAATGAACATTGATAGGGTGTGAATGGTGACCTATGAATGGAGCAAACAATGCATAGTTTATAAGGAATAATGCACATTAATTTAATCAAATTGTATTTGCTCGTAATTATAGACGTAGAATTTTTTTAGATGAAAGCTTATTCAAATGAAATTGATGTTGTGATTGATGTAGCTTCTTCGCATGAAAGTTTCTTTTGCACAAAGAGGTTTCTCTAGATAAACCAAATCAATGGTGTAGCAAGGACTAAAAAAAAATGAAAAATAGTAAATAAGAGAAATTGAAGGTTGAATATTACCTAAGGTAATCGTGGTTGAAAGTTAAAGTGTAGGAGCTTGAGGTTTAAGGTTTGGAGAAAATCAAAGTCAATGAAAAATTAAGAAACACAATTGTAGAGATACATTTTCACACTTGATTTTTCTTTGTAGGAAAAGAAAAAGTCGAGAATTGTTAATGCATTCATAGGAATGCAACATTTCCTTAGACTTATCATAAATTACTAATCAACAAGAAACCTAAACTTAAAATAACCAACAACCCATTTTCCCTTAACCTTAGTGTTGGTTTTGTGTAACCGATGTTAGACACCTGCTATTCAATTGTGTTTTTTTGTAATACCCCTTTTCATTTACTTTTAATCTTTTAGAAATTATATGCAAATAAATTTTAGCACAGTTAAATTTTAAATCTGAAATCGTCAGGGGAATTACAATTTGACAGAACATACATTTCACACTTTAACTTCATTCAACACATTCTCAACTCGAATTACAGGATAGATAAAGTTGAGTAAAATTATTGTTGCATTCTCATAATGTATTTAGTAACTATAACAAGATAAAATCTAGATAACTTTTCATATCCTATTCATCTAATCAGATCTTTTAGATGAATCTTCTTCCTCTAAAGAATCTTCCCTCCTATTTGTATTGTTGGCTTGAACAGAACCCATGGAGGATTGTGGGTGTGGAGAAGCCCAAAGTTGTCATCGTATTGTGGGAACACCAGTGAATTTGGGAGGCAGAGTCTAGGATAGAACCACATGTATGTTTGTGTGATGAAATTACGCTAGAACTACGATATTGGTCGGCCTAAAAGAAAATCGTACATATCCCATGAACGTATCATCTCCCTAAACTCTATCATGTGTCCATGTCTCTTCTAGAGGTATTATGGTCAGGTAAAATAGTGGTTAAAACTCTTCTGTCATTTGTGTCTAAAAAATGTAGGGGTTGTAGGAGTGAGTCATTTATCCTTAGGCAAACACACACACGCAGGGTTTTTAACTATCGTAACTTTCATCTTACTGTAACATGCCTAATTAGGGATTCTACTTAGTTTAGGGTCCTTCGTTGCCTCCAAAACTACTAACTCTAGGAGGACTTACATGAACGTGTCATTAATAATCTGATTTACAATCTTAGGTTGATGATCAGGAGTACATATCCTGCTTGGTACTCAGTCCAGGATACTTTTCACTAAGTCTTGGTAATGCTTCGCTTTGTCAGGGATGCCAAGCCGGTTCTGTGACACCCTCTCCACTCTGAGCAGTTCACAACTTGGCACTTTATCTACCCCCAAGGTCTCACTAGAATCTGCGTACATTCCTTAAGTACATTCTGTGGTCAACCTTTGCATTCTCCATTCTTATTTCTCACTCGTTAGGGTTTTCAATTCTATTTATCTTTCTTATTTCATTTATCAACTCTATTGTTCATTTTATCTTGGTAATGATAATATGTTTAGATATCAATGGATAGCATCCCTCTTTCATCTATATATCACAATCATTCTATATTTGTCATTATTGTCTGAACATTTCTAAGTTCATCTTCTACCTTAGGGTTATTTTAGAAATTTACTGTCTCATGTAGATAATTATCATGAATACACACACACACACACACACCTTCTATTTAATAGAAGGGGTAGTAATTCATATCCTTATTTTCAATTCAATACATTTAAAATCATACTCAATGATCACGACAATTAATAACCCATATCATAATCAAATAGCAATACAGGGTCAAAATGACCATTTTATACTTTTTCTTTCAAAGTTCCTTTCTACCTTTATATTTATATGGAAGAGGTAGTTTTATAAAGGTTTTGAATCTACACTTGAATTAGATTGATAAGTTCCCCTAAAACGGTTATTTTATCAATTTTCTCTTAAGAAGGATATTTTGGTCATTTTATAAAATTTGTTCTTTTAAGGATTTTCCCTTCACATTTCTACTCATAAATTATTATAAAGGTTCCCAATATTACTAGGGAATGCTTAGATAATTTTTCCTTGAATTTAGAATGACTAAATAGTGATAATTTTGACTTTATAATGTAGGGGCATTTTGGTCATTTTTTGGATAAAAAATTATTTATAAGAATTTTCAAATTCTAAAATGACAAAAATGTTCCATGATTACACGTAAAGATTTTGACAGTATTCTTCCTAATTTTATTAAATAAAATAGTCTAAAATTACAAATTTTCCTACTTAGGGGTATTTTGATAATTTTCAAAGAAATTAGGGTTAATCTTTCTTAAATCCTTATGAAAACTATGATATAGCTTTATTATTGAAGTAGAGTTACCCTTCTGAATTTATTTCCAAACTAGATTGTAAAATACCATAAGAATTCAAGGTTTTTGTCCCAAGGGTATTTTGGTAATTTTCATCCTAGAGGCAAAATGGTCTTTGGTCCTATTTTTCACCTTCTTCCTCACTCAACCACTAGTTTTTGGTATGAAGCTGTGTTTCAATTTCATCATTCTTCTTCTTTTTTGTTTTTGGGCATTTTCTACCCAAGTCTTATCAATATCTAGGCATTCCATGATTTTTAAAGGTTTTTCAAACAGAATTCAATTTGTTCTTCGTCTAAAACAGGAACGAATTCAATGTTTTCATTCGCAAATCCAATTTTTTATTTTCATAATCTATTTGACAAATTACTTATACAAAATATTCGAATAACCTACCTCAAGTATATCTTACCTAGAATTTGATCAAACATGAGCAAACAAAGAATATCAAAGTTATGAATTCTCAAAATTCAAATTTTTTTGACTCAAATTCATTTTTGGAGAATCACTGAGTTTCAAAGTATCAAACTTTCCAAAAACCAAATTCATGACATCTATAATGATTCTAGCAACAAAATTCTAAGGAAAAATAACTTCTCCTACCCTTAATGAAGTTTTTCAGCGAAGCTCCGACGACGATGCAAAAACTTGATTCGTTGGATGATTCTTTAACATAATTGAAGTGTGAATGATTCTGAAGCTAACTGGATTAGAATGAAGCAATGAGGGTGAGGAATCAAGGAGAATTTTGAAGAAGAACTCACAGTTTTCTTCTTCCTTGGTTTCAATTTTAGTTTTGTATTTATAGACCTCCCTCTGCCCCTTTCCTTTAGCATTTAAGAATTCATAGGTTATGGGTGGCCTAGCTAGGTAGATGCAAGGCATAGGCAGAGCAAAATTGTAGAATGGCATAGACTTGTAAAGTGTGGGTCTCGAGAGGAAGAAGTTGTGTGGGCAGCTTTCATGGCGGCCAAGTGTTTTTACCATTTGCTTAAGTATGTTTAATTTGCAAAAAATAAAAAGCAATGAGCCTAGCAGTCAAATGGAAATCCCTGCTCTCTTTTCCTACTCTTCAACCCCAACATGCCTTCCTTCGAACCCACCCCACACCCATCTCGCGTTTTATTTCTCCTTTTAAACTAATGCCCTTACTTTTAATATTATTTGGGTCGTTAATTTGCTACCCATAATGGGTAGCTCAGTTGGTTCAACACTTCTCTCTTCTCTTCACTTTTGCAGGGCATGGGTTCGAACCCAGTCCTGCCCCTTCTCCCTTTTCTTTTTTTTTCATTTATTTTTCTTTTTATTCTTGTTTTAAGTTTTTACTTTGATATTTTTTATTTCCAAATTTTTTTCAGAAATCCTAAAAACTTATTTATAGTTTTTTGTTACTGATTTAAATTTTCTTTTCTCATTGATTATTTTATTTGATAAAATTTTATTTATTTTAACAAAATATTTATTTATTCATATTTAATTCCTA
>JAMLFT010006163.1:0-16456 GCA_026544285.1 Pachyrhizus erosus
TGATATTATGTTTATTTATTATTATAAATTATAATATAATTTATTTTTTTAAAATTTATCTTTTAAATTGTACTATTTATTTGAATTATTACACTATATTTATATATTTTTAATATAATATTTGATCATAAAAAAATATAAGTTATATATATATAAAGATTATTTAAATAGTTTAATATTAACAAATAATATGTATCTATGAATACAAAATAACATTATACTTGTAATTGATTCATTATAAGTATCTACTAAAAATATTTATATTTATTATTTATAAATATTTATTTTATATTTATTACAAATTTTATTTGGGAGCATAAATTTTTTTGTTATACCTCAATAAATCAAAGTCTAACTTTTCATTAACAATGTATCAACATCATTGTTGTAATAATGTATTTTC
The DNA here is from genome assembly GCA_026544285.1 of Pachyrhizus erosus. Classification (NCBI taxonomy): domain Eukaryota; kingdom Viridiplantae; phylum Streptophyta; class Magnoliopsida; order Fabales; family Fabaceae; genus Pachyrhizus; species Pachyrhizus erosus. The sequence goes on from JAMLFT010006163.1 coordinate 404, forward strand.
AGCCTAATATATATAAGTAAAATCATTATTATGTATCTGTAATTTTTTTTTCTTCTAATATCATATTCTCTAAATAAATTGTGTAATCAAGCATTTAAAAATTTTACACGTTTTACTTGTGAAATTAAAATGAAAAATAAAATTTTATTATAAATGATTAATTTTATACATGTGATAAAACAAAATTATCTTTTTATACAATGGTAAGTTAGTTACTAATTGTTTGTTTAAAATGATTTTATCACATCATTTTAATAATTATTATGATTTAGCGATAAAGTAAATTTCTAAAAGAAAATAACTGAAATATTTTAAGAGAACTTCAACTAATGTTTTTTTTTTTTCATAACTTATGTTTGTAATTGAATAAATGTTATGACGTTACAGGAAAGAAATATAAATATTTTTTATTATTTAAAATATAAACGTCAAATGAAGTTGGTATATTTATTATATAAAAATCACCCTGACATTAAAAAAAAAAAAAAAAAAAAGACACGCTGAGAATGAAACATAAGAGATTAACATTGAAAAGCAAAAGATAGTGCCAGGCAGCCAAGGCTCCGAGTCATCTTCTTCTAGTTTGCAAGTTAATAGTATGTGATTGATAGAGAAAATGGAGAAGAGATTGTAGTGTGGGTTAATTCCCTCTAACCCTGTTCCTAACTCCCTCGGTTTGGAGGTTGTGTGGGTTTAGGGTTTTTTAGGCTCCTTATTAAGTGGGTTAAAAAAGAGCGATTATTTTAGTGGGTGGGTTTGGTCTAACTCATATGTTAGAAGCCAATTTGAAAGCTGTAATGAATTGACATTATGGTGGATGGAAAGACAATTCAAACACTCACTATATTGGGAGATGAAAAATGGATGTTCACACTTTTCTATATGCAAAAAATGTAAAAGGAGGACAACCTTTTTTCTTGGGTGAATGTTCAATCACGTTTGGTCTAACTTTTTCACAAACACACCATAAGTTTTTTCCATTTATGTACAATATAATACCTTTGGACTCTTTTATGTTAAAGCACTTAGTTTCAATACATTATTAGCCTTTTACACTTTGAATTTAAAGATGATAACAGAGTGCGACAGGTAGAGACAACAATCCTCTATCATATATTTTGTTGGATAAAAAATATATTTATAAATTTTATCAATATTTGCATGTATTATGGGTATCTACGAATACTTGTTGATTTGTTTTTCTCTAAATTAAAATTGTGTTAATTAATAATTTATTCATGTGAGCGTTTAATTTTATTTTAATCTCTTTAAATAGTGGGGTGGATCAATTTAATGGATTATTGTTATACTGGGCTAAGCCTAATAATTTAACCTTTGGTGTTTTTTTTTTTTACAAAATGACAAATAAAAAGGCCAAAAAGTAGAAAAGAAACAAAAAGATCATATAGAAACATCAGGCATAAACGAGGGTCAAATACAAACAAAAAATAAAAGGAAGAAAATTACAAAAATCAAAACAAAAAATAAGTTAGAAAAGAGGAACATCATGCATGTTTTTTAGAGTTTGAGCCAAATGTTCATTTGGCTTGTTTTTGTCCTTTTCCGGTTATCTCCCACACAACTATAACCATCTTTCCTTTAACGACTGTGTACTCCAACTACGACCATTCATGCAAGCTGATTTACTCGTGTATGTCCTCCTCCTTCTTCCAAGTTTTATTTAATGGAGAAAAACTTTATTTTATTAGTATTGAATTTTTAACCTTTAGAGTGACACATATTATTGACAAATATTTGGTTTTTCTTTTCTACATGGTCACCAGAAAAGACAAACGTACTCTTGCCTCCACGAAAAGACACAAAAAAGATAATAGCCTCTAGTTAATGCTATTCTCTTCTACTTTATTTTTTGTTTTTCAAATACAGATGATGGTGAAAATAGATGTGTGCTTCTTTCTTTCTTATAAAATAATTTCACTCAAAATATCCATTGAAAATTGAGAAACTTTTATAATGGTAATAAAATATGAATTTAATTAAAACGTATTTTTAATGTTAAATTTTGATACTCAATTATAAATTATTATGTATAGGAAAATTATTAATTATGATACTAGTTACATTAAAATCATATTTAAAAATACTCTTATGCACTCACTTTTTATCTATTTTTTTTATCATATTATTTATCATATTTATTATTTTTTCATTCTATATATTTTTTTCTCTTCTTATCTCTTTTTTCAACTCAAAAATTTGGTAAACATTTATCAATAGTCTAAATAAAAACATCACATTTTTTGTCAGCTAGTACTACTTCAATTTACATCACATGTATATGTGGTTAGGGATAACAAAATAAACTAAGTACATTGGGCCAACTTGTTTTACCCAATAATTTTGGCAGGTTAGGATAGGAGTTTTCAACCTGTTAGCTTGCTTAGTGTGCCTCATTTTGGCCAATTCAAAGGCAGGTTAATGACGCATCAGAATAGCCTGTTAGGCTAAAATAATTTATATTTTAATGATTTATATATGTTTATATAAATAAAAATGCTAATAATAAATATGATATGACTCATTTTACAACTTAAAATTTAAAATAGATAAATTTATTTGATAAAACTTAAATATTATTTAACGTACACAAAACTAAAGTCACATTCAAACAAGAATTACTCTATTTAAATACTATTATACTCAAATAAGAATTAATATATTAATATGAATTAAATAAGATTTTGAAAAAATATTTTACAAACTATTTCATGAAATATTTCTGTAACTAATTATATGATGAAAAATTATTTCTCATATTATATATATTTTCTAATTTTTAATATATTAAAAGTTATTTGTTTTTAAAAAAATTAGGTGGATAACCCACAAGCCCATCCTTTACCAAAATAGACTATATTTTTCAATCCACATCTCTTGAGCAAGTTAATTTACCTTACTCTTCTCATGACAATCTCTTAGTGAGATAGACCAAAGTGAGATGGATTAATCTATTTTGTCATCTTTATATCTTTTATTTTTAGTCAACATAGTCTAATTATCTTTCTTTTCCAAAGTGTAATATCTTTTATAAAATTTTGAGACTATTTTTTTTTACTATTTTACAAATAAACAACCATTTATTCCATAAATAAAACATTAAAAAAATGACGATTTTATATATCATTCTTAATATAATTCAATAATTCTTATATAAAAAAATTATGGAATAGAGCTAGAGTGACTTTCAAAATTGTGTTTTAGTTTTACACTTCAAGGTTCTTGTTGGTCTAAAAAAAATTATGCATATATTGAAACCAGGGGTGCTCATTGTATTCAAAAAAATATTTTTTAATTTAACGAGAAACAACAATAATGAGTTAAAAAAAATAAAAATCTTATCAAGCATTACTTTCAAACTGCCAATAAATAGATTGAACACCTACTGGAGTTGTTCCCACGATGAGTTGTTCCCATCATTAGAAAATGACCCTTTGATCATGGGCTTCTCGTACTAGTATACTGTTTGTTGAAAATTTACTACCAAATAATCTCTTTCTTGCCTTGATTGTCTGCATTAGCAAGATCACACAATAAAAAAATGCCTAAGTTGGTTTTCCTTCAACAAGGACATTCAACTTCATTAATCAAATTCATAATGGTAGCTAGACAAATAATTAAATATTTTATTATCCTTTTAAATGCTAAATACCTGTTGCTCCCAATTCATGTAACTTGTTATGGTATAAAGTAGAACACATTGAACAAAAAACTAACTTGTACACCAATTCGAAGCCTTTTCCTAGCTATTGGAATCCCTTATAGGTAAAAAGCCTTTATATTGGCATAAACCCCTGTGTTGCCATCCACAACCTCGTTTCTCTTCGACAAAGAATTGTCAAGCGGATTGAGAGAATGATTCTTTTCATATAAAATGTAAATGGACAAGAAAGAAGTTTACTTGTAACAACACCTTGTATGTTGCCAAGTATAACCGATATACACACCAGATAAGTTGTGACAATGACGTAGTCTACAACCTTTTTTTCCATTGCTGAAAATGTTAAATTATTTTATAGCGGACATCATAATTAGTGTTATTATTTTTCTCTTAAACTTAGACTAATAGCATGTCAAAAATAAAAAATTATATTGCTTTATTAATGTTTATTGGGATTAATATTGTTACTATAGAACACTATTTGTAATATGTTCGATCTTGTGTGTAAATTTTTTATAATGAATAAGTAAACTCGTATTAATTTAACATTGGGATTGACACTTATTTCTACCAACTCTATAATATAGTTGTTCCATTGAGACTACATAGAATAAAATACACAAACACACACATCAAAATATGAATAATTTCTCTCATTTATTTTCTTTACTCCTTCATAATAATTATTCAATAGATCACACACAAATACGCATAGAAACTATCCAAGTATTTCTAAGTTTATTGTATGTTGTTTATACATGTTACAATTAAAGATTCAATTGTTAATTGAAAATGTAATCTTGTTTCTTCCATATTTCTTTATATGATAGATTACATATAACAAATGGTATCAGAGTCTTATGGTTAAGAAACAATTTTTTAAATTTCACCTTGTAGAGAGTATCTCCAAACCTTTGACCATATATTGTAGTAATTCTATTGTGAATTCTTTCTCTGAAATCGATAAGAACTCTAAACATTCAAAGTATTTTGATACCAAAAATATTTAAAGTTCAATAGTTTTAGATTCTCATTGAGCTTTTACTTGGAGCTTATAGTAGCAAATCCTTTAACTAAGGATTTATCTGTTAAAGATTTTTTTTAGATCATGTGATTCGTGTGGGTAATGTGAAATCTTTGGAGGCTCACAGTTAAGTGGATTTTTTTTTATTGTGACTATAGTAACATTGTATTTAAAACATTATCTTAAGACTATTATGAATAAATTTTTTTGACTATTATTACTAATATTGTTGCAATATAATGTTATCTTCTTGCACAATTTTGTTGTTTTATGTTATGCTATATATTGATTGGAGATATTTTGGACACAGTTTCATTGTGATATATTAAGATATTTTTTCTTAATTATTGAGCATCTTAAGCAGAAGTCTAGGCCATTGTGTTTTGGAATTGTATAATTGATCATAATTTTGTTTGTTTTTCCATGGTTTACATCTCATTTGGTAGGGTTATTGAGATATGAATGTTTGGTATATACTCCTTTCGAGTATGATTTTCTATAGTACTAAGATACTCATGATCTTATATTCAACATATTGACTAAAACTACTTATTATATTTTGACATCTTGTTATGGTCACATTTTGTAAAGTTAATTCGAAGTATTGTTTTATTATAAATTTAATAACTTGACTTATAATATCCAAGCGAGAGATTATTGGATTATTGAATTATTTTATAATGGACATCATAGTTAGTATTATTATTTTTTCCTTCAAACTCATATTAATAGGATGTCAAAAATATAAAATTATATTATTTTATCAGTCCCAATTATGTGATCATAATATTAATATTTATTGGGATTAATATTGTTACTATAGAGTGTAATGTACCAAAATTTAGCATAGTTTCATATTAATTAATTAAAATACTAGGTTAAATGAAATTAAACATATTCAGTGATTTTCAAGATTTTCTAACATTTCTACTATATTAGGGGAGGTGGAAACAGTTTCACAGAAAATTCTTAAACACCCAGAAAACAATAACATATGTAAATAAAAGTTATCCTTCCAGTTTATGAAAAGTTGCATAAGAATCCAATTCTTTTGCAAGTATTTGGCATTTAAGTCTAAAATTACCAAATAATTAAGTGTAGCAAAAGCAAAGTAATTCCATGAAAAATATAGATGTAAACTTCAATTTTGACTTTAATTAAGATAAAATACATTAGTGCATCTTTATGATTAACCATCACTAGAAACCAACTTAGTAGTGTACCAATATACAAACCAGAGATTTCATAAAAAAAAATAAGGTTTTTTAAAAGAAGATTTACAAATGCTCATGTACAAAAGAATATATGATCAAGTCTACCCATTAGTAGTATCTTGGTCAAAGTAGAGTAAGTAAATCCTAAGTATGTAACTTGAGAGATGTATGTCGTTGTCTCCATCTATGTCAATCCCTTAGATGGATCTTCTTCATCAGAAGAGTCTTCCTCTTGTCCCTAGTTAGTTGTCTCCATCGGGGTCAATTCCTCTACAAAAGTGGAAGCCAATTGAATTACGCTCCAATCAATCTGATACCCTAGTAATAAAATTTCGCACATTGTATGTGGGTTGAAGGGGAAAAAGCTAAATCTAGAATGACGTTAGTAGGGGAGGAAGCCTCACCTGAAGGTTTAGCTGCATCAGTCGTCGTGGTTGGATTAGGAAGAATGGATCATGATGATGTGGACAAAGTAGTTAGTGCACGGGTATAACCAAAAGTAGGAACCTGGGTCAGAATGATAGGGAGATCAATGTGAACGAGCCTTTTTGTGTGGGGTGTCTTTTAGTGGAAGAAATGTAAAGCGCATCGAACTTGTAAACGTATCCTTCTCGAATAATAGGTCATGGATCCCTCACCCCTTATGCACTGCATTGTCAAGCGAAATATTAGTTGGTAGAATCTCACTATTGAAATCTAAAAAAAAAAATAGGTGTAAGAAATGAGTCTTCCATCCTCTCAAAAGCCATACAAGCACAAGTATAATGCTCACTCACTTGTCTTTATTCCTCACCACAACGTCCTATTTGCTTCACTATTGTTTGCATTTTGGACCTTCAATGCCTCTCGATCTCTCGACCTTCCAAGTCATATAAGACTTACATGACATGTATTCATCATCATTGTTTGCTTTTAGATGAAAATTGAGAGGAAATATCTTGTTTAACATTTGAATTAGGGTACTTTCAACCAATCATGATAATGTTCCATATTTGTCAAGGACACCAAGCTAGTCACATGAGTCCCTTCGCCCTTAGAGTTGTAATAACTTGATACCTCATACTACTCCCTAGGACTCCGAAAGTCTACAAACATTCTTCAAATACCATATTGTAGTCAACCCACGTAATCTTCAATTTTAATTTCCTCTCACGCGATTTCTAGTTTGACACTTGACAACTTCCTCTAATCACCCTTGTGATTGAGTCTCATATCAAATATTTGGTACTAATACAATGACCTTCACAAGGCCAACATCTTGCCTTCATCGACGATCACATCAACGAGATTGGTGCATTTCAGTCTCATTTATAATTTTAGGCTCTTCGACCTCCCACAATTCTTTCTGACTCAGGCACCAACACTTAGGTCCTAAGGCAATAGACTCCTCTACTTCACTTTACTTCATAATTCATGAGACTTGTCGCCTACCAATTTTGATACATGTCTAACTTCTCAAGTTAAAGATTGGAACTTCCATGGTCCTTTGACAAGATCCATGATGAAGAGACTTGAAGATAAAATTAGTCTCTTTGTTTTGGACATTAGTAGTTTTAAGAATCTTGTTTAGGCCATGTATTTTGGGCCATGGTAGTTAGGATCACTTTTATGATTGTATTTTAGTTTTGGGTTTGTATTTGGTCCATTAGCTTGTAGGGCTTGTTTGGGCCTTCATTCTTTCTCCTTAGTCCAAATCGCCACCTTCTTGGGCATATAGCTTGAGTTAGAGGTGCTTGGTTGCCTATATAAGGCACTAAGTCAACTAGGAGTCAATAACTTATCATTTGAATGAAATTTGAGATTTTCTCCATTTTGTGAGATATAAATTTTCTCTTTATAATTCTAGGAAAGAAGTCTCATTTTATTATCAAAGCTAGATTTCTTTATGGTGGAATTCTATCTTTCTTATCCTATTACTAGGAATAGGTGGCATACTTACTCTTATTCTCCTCCATTTCTTATTGTTGAAGCTTGGAATTGAAGATTATGATGAAGATCTTTGAGAAGAATGTAGCATTTGGTATAAAGGGCCAATCTAATCTTTGATTTAGCTTCAAATCCAGTTAGGTCTATTATTTTTAAGTTCAATTCATGCTAAATGTGTGAGAAAGAGTTTGCAATTGGTTCGATTTACATTGTTTCATTTTCTCCTTGGTTCATTTGAAATTTAGCACGTGTTTCTTGCTTATTTTCATTTGCTCATGCAAGATCTATTGTCACATCATAATTGCATGTTTTCCTTACTTGTTTCATGCTTTCCTTGCTTATAATATGCATTACTTACTCGAGTAGTTAGTAGTGGAAGCTCCACTGGTTGGTTTGAGTCACACTTTGCTTGCTTGAGTCACATGTTCCTTGAGGTGATGATGCTTAGCTTGCTCAAAGTATTATTTCTTCTTCTTCCTTGAATCCAAGACTAGATCCAAGAGATTCCTCCATTGTTGAGATGGTTTTGAAGCAAATTTTGCTTTGGTTTTGGTTCGAACATTTGCTTGAAGGATTCTACATGAATTATAGCTTGGATATCTTCATGTAGAGGTTAGTTCCTTGCTTGAATTTGAGTTCCTTCTTCTTCTCCTTGGTGCGAAGTGGTTGAATCTCTCTCTAGCTTAGATATTCCATTTGTCTTTGTTTTCTTATTGAATTCTTGTTAAGGTTTTGTTCTCCATGTCTTAAGGATCATGAATATGCAAAAATATCTTGAAAAACTTGTGTAGATTGCTATAGATTTAGAATTTTTAGTTCAAATTGTTTCATCTTGTTCTTGAGAATTTGAGCTTCTATTCTTATATCTATGTTGCTTCTTGTTTGATTCTCATTAATCCGTGATTAATCCTATGTTTCTAGTGCTTAATTCTTCATTTTCTTCAAGTGTTTGAGTTGTGTTCATGTGTTCTTCTTTCTCTTAATTTCTAGATGTGTTCTTGAATTGTTAATTGATTTGATTCACAAAATCTTGTTAAACTCTTGTTAGATTGTGTTAGATTCTTGAGTTTTGTGCCTTAATTCATTGTTAAACCCGAGGCATAGTTTGTTCTTGTTGTGAGAAGCTTGGTTCATATTTTTGGTGTTTTTTCTTACAAATTTTGAGCTACATCTTCTTCTTCTCACTTCCTTTGTTTGAAATTTGGTTGTAACAAACTTCTCTCTCTAAATCTTCACCAAATATAGTTTTAATTCAAAGTTTACCTCCAACTTTTGGCAAAATTTGAATTCACCTCCTATTCTAATTCAAATTTTGGTTGAAAAACTATTTTGCCTCCATTTCTAGAATTCAAAGCTTGGTGAAAATTTGTAGTGCCTCTAAATTCCAATTTCAAGTTCAAAAAGATTGACAAATTTTTGAGATATTGTTGGTGAAGCTTTCGATCAAAGCTTGTTTGTGACAAAAGTTTGATTTAAAAAAAGAGAAAAGAAAGAAAGAAAAGAATAAAAAGAATAGTATAAAAAAAAGTGAAGAAACTGAGGCATGTATTGATGTTTTTCTACTCATTTTCACTTTGCTTTCTTCCATTTCTTATGCTTCAATTGTTGTTTAGAAGCTGTTAATATATTAAGTCAAGTATCCTTGCACTTTGGAGCTTGAAATACATTGAATTCTTTGGTGTAATAATCAAAACGGAGGCAAATTAATTGAATTTCATCCAGATTTGTTTGAAAAATTGGTGCTGGAAATTGGTGATCCATTTTAGGCTTTAATCCTTGTTATACATGCTATAGAGTTCCTCCTCTGTATCTTCATTTGATTTTAAATTTTGTATGGCATGTTTCGAGTTGATCTTAGTGCAATATTAGTGGTATAGATTCTTGTGCATGCTTAGAGTATCTTTGAGCTTTCATTTCATGTGTTGATGCATGCAATTAGTTCCTTGAGTTGTATCATTGACTCTTCGATGTGTTAGCTTTTGAACTTTTTGAGTCTCTACATCTTGTACTTACTTGTCTCCGTCTTCCTCCATTTTGATGTTGTTCTTCATTTATTGTTACCATGAGTGTTGAATGCATACACTAAGGAGTGGTGAGAACTTCCTTTTATATCACTTGTTGTTTTTGCTAACCTTGTTCTCTTGTGTAGGCATGGCTAGTAGGAATGATAGTGATGCACTATCTCCAAAATCAGCAAAATTAATGGCTAATATGATCAAACACATGAAACTAATTCAATTGAAAAGTGAAAGGAAATTAAATGAAAAACTTAAACAAAGTGAAAAACATGTAAGTGAATTGAACCATAGGGTAGATGACTTGGTAAGAATGCATGATAGTGTTTCTTCTTCTTCCCACTTGAGTGATGATTATTATATTGATCATGATGATGCTAGGAGACCTAGACCAAGACCTAGACGGGTGGAAAGACATTCTAAAGACCTTAGTGTGCATAGACCAGGCAAGGGAGGGAAGAAAATGATGTTAGGGTACCTTTTGAACCTAGGCCGAGGCATAGGGAGGAAAAGGAAGAGGATCCTAAGGTGAATTTGCCTAAGTTTGAAGGTTCATCTAATGTTGAGTCTTATTTGGAATGAGAAATGAAATGTGATCAAATTTTTAATTGCCATGTGTTGAGTGATAAAAAGCAATTGAAGTTAGCCACCCTAACCTTTGAGAAATATGCCTTAAGTTGGTGGAACCAACTTCAAGAAGAGGTGAGAAAAGATAGAAGCGTAGGTGAGAGAAATTGGGAAGACCTTAAGAGAACTTTGAGGGGTAGGTTTATTCGTTCTAGTCATGTAAGGAGTATGCATAATAGGCTTTAAAGACTATATCAAGGAATTAGAGGAGTGGATGAATATTTTAGGGAGATGGAACTTTGCTTAGTTAGGGTTGAAATTGATGAACCTCAAGAAGCTACAATTGCAAGGTTCTTGAATGAGCTTAATAGGAAAATTCAAGATGTTGTTGAACTTCAAACATACACTAATTTACATGATTTGTTTCACAGGACTTTGAAGGTTAAACAACAACTCAAGAGAAGACAAGGGATCAAGAAGAATCAAGGGACTTCAAGTTGGAGGTCAAACTTGAAGAAGGAGGGTATATCCTCCTTGAAAGAGAAAGGTGTAACTAGATTAGATAGTAATTCTTCTTCTTCTTCTTTTAATTTGAAGCCCAAAGAAGACAAAGTTGTAAGTAAAGACAACCCCCCTTCCCTTAAATCTAGTGATATAATGCTTTAAATGTCTAGGAAAAGGTCACACAGTCTCCCAATACCCTAATAAGAGGACAATGGTAATTAAGGATAATTAGAGCATTAATAGTGAGTCATATGTTGATGAGAGTGACGCCTCTAGTGAAGGTGTAAGTGATGTAATTCACTCACCTGAGGAGAGAGATTTATTGATCATTAGATGTATGCTTGGTTCACTTTGTGGCGAGAGTGAGGTTTTACAGTGTGAGAACATTTTTCATACTCGTTGCATAATTAGTGGGCATGTTTGTTCCCTCATCATTGATAGTGGTAGCTACACCAATGTGGCTAGCACTAGATTAGAAGAGAAACTTACCTATGACTCCTCATCCAAAGCCATATAAGCTTAAATGGCTTAGTGAAAAGGGAGAGTTAGTAATAGATAAGCAAGTCATGCTTACTTTTTCCATTGAGACTTATATGGATGATGTATGTTGTGATGTTGTCCCTATGGAAGCCACACATATATTGTTAGGTAGGCCATGGCAATATGATATGAAAATTGAGTTTAATGGTGCTACTAACATTTATTCTTTCAAGTATAAGGAGGCTTTGAAACCTCTTTCACCTAAAGAGGTTAACATGAATAAAGTAAGGATGAAGGAAAAGAGGGAGCCAGAGCAAAAGGTCCAAGGTGGATCTCAAGTGTAAGGCAAGAAGAAAAAGGATAAGAAAAAAGTAATAACATTAGAAGCCAAGGGTTTGTTGGCTACTCCTCATCAAGTAAAGAAATTTATTCTTGCCAGGAAACCTTTATTCTTGTGTGTGTCTTCACTTGTGTGTTTAACTAGTCAACCTAAGTTGAATGATCAGTTTGAGAAACTCTTACAAGAGTTTGAGGATGTTTTTCCTAAGGATATTCCAGTAGGGTTACCACCTATTAGAGGGATATAACATCAGATAGATTTAATTCTAAGAGCTAGTCTTCCAAACAGGTCTACCTATAGGAGTAATCCTGAAGAGACAAGAGAGATCCAAAAGCAAGTTGAGGGGTTGATTAGTAAGGGATGGGTTCAAGAAAGCCTTAGTCCATGTGCAATGCTTGTAATCTTAATTCTTAAGAAAGATGGATCATGTAGAATGTGTACAGATTGTAGACCTATAAACAACATCACTATGAAGTATAGGCACCCCATTCCTAGGTTGGATGATTTGTTGGATAAACTTCATGGAGCATTTCTTTTCTCTAAGATTGATTTGAAGAGTGGATACCACCAAATTAGGATGAGAGAAGGAGATGAGTGGAAAATCGCTTTCAAGACTAAATTTGGGCTTTATGAATGGTTAGTGATGCCCTTTGGTCTAACTAATGCTCCATGTACATTTATGAGATTAATGCATCATGTGCTTAGACACTTCATAGGGAAATTTGTTGTGGTTTATTTTGATTACATTCTTGTTTATAGTAAATCACTTCAAGATCATGTGGAGCATGTGAGGAAAGTTTTGAGTGTACTTAGAGAGCAACATTTATTTGTTAACTTAGAAAAATGTACATTTTGTGTAAACTATGTAGTTTTTCTAGCTTTTGTAATCAATGCAAAAGGTGTTCAAGTGGATGAGAAAAAGGTGAAAGTTATTAGGAATTGGCCCACTCCTCAAAACATTAATGAGATTAGGAGTTTTCATGGCTTTGCTAGTTTCTATAGGAGGTTTGTTCCTAATTTTAGTACCATAGCAGCATCTTTGATTGAATTAGTTAAGAAGAATATAGGCTGTAAATGGGAAACAATTCAAGAAGAAGTTGTCCAAATCTTGAAAGATAAGTTAACTCAAACTCCAGTTCTTACTTTACCAAACTTCCAAAAATCCTTTGAGTTGGAGTGTGATGCCTCCAATGTAGGTATTAGGGAAGTCTTACTTCAAGAAGGTCATCCCATAACTTATTTTAGTGAGAAATTGAAGGGTGACCATCTCAACTATTCTACCTATGACAAAGAGTTTTATGCTATTGTGAGGATCTTACAGACTTGGCAACATTATCTTTTGCCCAAGGAATTTGTTATCCATAGTAATCATGAATCCCTCAAGTATCTAAAGGTGCAAGGTAAGCTTAATAAAAGACATGCAAAATGGGTAAAATACTTAGAGCAATTTCCTTATGTCATAAAGCATAAGTAGGAAAAGACAAATGTGGTAGTTGATGCCCTCTCTAGGAGATATACCCTTATCTCCTTGATGGATTCTACTTTGCTAGGTTTCAGTGGCATAAAGAAGTTGTACAAAGAGGATAATGAGTTATCTAAGATATTTGACTTATGTGAGGATAAAGCCTATTTGGACTTCTTTAGGTAAGAAGGATTCCTTTTCAAAGGAAAGAGATTATGTATACCCCAAGGTCCTTATAGAGATGTTTTGATAAAGGAAGCCCATGAAGGAGGATTAATGGGTCATTTTGGGTAGATAAGACTTTGTGTATCCTATATGAAAACTTCTTTTGGCCTAAGATGAAACATCAAGTAATAAATTTTTGTAAGAAGTGTGAAGTATATCATAAAGCTAAGACTAAGTTAATGTCTTATGGGTTGTACCAACCCCTTCCTGTACCTTTTACTCCTTGGACAAATCTTTATATGGATTTTGTCCTTGGTTTGCCTAAAACAAAGTGAAGGAGAGATTCAATTTTTGTGGTAGTGGACAGGTTCTCAAAAATGGCACATTTTATTCCCTGCCATAAGCATGATGATGCATGTCATGTAGCTGATTTATTCTTTAAGAAAGTAGTGAGATTGCATGGTGTGCCTCAAATCATTGTCTTTGAGAGATCCCAAATTCTTAAGTCATTTCTAGAGGACATTATAGGGAAAGTTGGGATCTAAGTTGTTATTTTCCACATATTGTCATCCCCAGATGGATGGTCACACAAAAGTGGTTAATAGAACTTTAGAACAATTGTTGAGATGTATGGTTCAAAATAACCTCAAATCTTGGGAGAAGTGTCTACAACACATTGAATTTGCCTATAATAGGGTGGTTAATGCAATTACTTCCTATTCACCATTTGAAGTGGTTTATGGATTTAAGCCTCTCACTCCTTTGGACTTGTTACTCCTTCTTGATGTGGAAAACATGTCTAATCCTGATGGCTTGTGTAGGGCAAAATTTGTGAAGGAATTGCATAAGAATGTGAAGAATCAAATTGAAAGAAAAATAGAATATTATGCAAAGCAAACCAACAAGGGGAAAAAAGTAATGATCTTTCCACATAAGGACTTGGTTTGGATTCATTTGAGAAAGGATAAATTTCCTTCTCAAAGAAAATCTAAACTTCAAGCAAAAGTTTATGGTTCTTTTCAAGTAATAGAAATGTTCAATGTTAAGGCCTATAGAGTATATTTACCTTATTCTTATGGAGTATCTAACTCTTTAATATTTTTTATTTATCTCTTTTTGTTTTAGGTGATCTAGAGTCATTCTCAGGTTCGAGGACAAATCCTCTTGAAGAAGGAGGGAATGATATATGTTTAACTTCTCAAGTTGAAGATTGGAACTTCCAGGATTCTCTGACAAGATCCATGAAGAGACTTGAAGAGAAGATTAGTCTCTTTATTTTTGGACATTAGTAGTTTTAGGAATCTTGTTTAGGCCATGTATTTTGGGTCATGATAGTTATGATGACTTTTATGATTGTATTTTGATTTTGGGCTTGTATTTGACCCATTATCTTGTAGGGTTTGCTTGTTGGGCTTGTTTGGGCCTTCCTTCTTTTTTCTTGGCCCAAACTGCCACCTTCTTGGGCTTATAGCTTGAGTTAGAGGTGCTTGGTTGCTTATATAAGGCACCAAGTCAACTAGGAGTCAACAACTTATCATTTGAATGAAATTTGAGATTTTTTCCATTTTGTGAGATCCAGATTTTCTCTCTAGAATTCTAGGGAAGAAGTCACATTTTCTTATCAAAAGTATATTGCTTTGTGGCGGAATTCTACCTTTCTTATCTTATTCCTAGGAATAGGTGACAAATCCACTCTTATTCTCCTCTATTTCTTGTTGTTGAAGCTTAAAATTGAAGATTATGATGAAGATCTTTGGGAAAAATGTAGCAAATTCTGTGTCCACGTTTATTCATTCATCCATCGAATCAGTTACGTCTCTTCCACTTGCAAATTTATAGCATTATACTTGCCTTAGTTACCAAGGGCGACCATTAATATTTCATTCTTTGAAATTTATAATTACACACAATAAATTTTCTACCACTATATCTAGAGTAATACTATTCACAATGACCATTTTACACTCCGTAATAATCAACTTACGATACACCTGTTCATCTGATGATTTTACAAGAAATCTTTGTCTTAGTTAAATTTTATGTCCCCTATGTGTTACTAATTTAAATTATTCCTGAGATTTCTATAATGATGTTGATACTTTTAAATTTGTATTCACTTCTCATACCTTTTCAAATTTTATGAAAATGATTGTTATTGGTTACACCATAATGCCTTGATTAATCTCTAAAATTTCATTATATATATATATATATAATTTTATTTTATTTGTTTATTTATTCAATTATTATTACTATTTTTTTCTTCTTTCCCTCCTTTTTTAATATGTATACATAAAAGCAAATATTTTATTTAACAAAACCTCATTATTCTCTTTAAAGTCATTTTTGTGTACTTCCTTACTAAGACTTCGTACCTAATACCACCATGAGCCACGACATTACTTAAATTTGACCCCAATTAAATTAAATAAAATTGGATGTAGTAATTTAATTGGAGTTGAATTTAAATAATGATGTGGCTCATGGTGATATTAGATACAAAGTCTTAATAAGAAAGTACAAAAAAATGACTTTAAAAAAGATAATGAGATTTAGGGTTTAGTAAATAAATAAATAAATAAATATATATATATATATATATATAAAATAAACTTTATTCTTTTCCATCCTAGTCTCATACCGCATATTTTTCTTTTTATTTCCTACACTCCTATTT
>JAMLFT010006164.1:0-16455 GCA_026544285.1 Pachyrhizus erosus
TATATATATATATATATATATATAAGGATTAAATGATATTTATCTAATTTACATAAATTATTATATTATTTAAAATTTTTTAATTAAATAATTTTATCTCAACTTATCATTAGATTGAAAGTTTTATTTATAAAAAAATTATTTGATATATTATTAGATTGAAATATATATATATTTTAAAATATACTAAAATATGAATAATTTAATTATATTTTTATCGATATTTAATTTTTATAAAATTTAATACAAATAATCAAGATAATATGTAAATATAATTTAATAATTTGATTGATCAAATTCACATACGATATAAAATTATTGAATAATGCAATAGTCGATGTAAATTATATTAACATCTTTTGATTTCTCCCTTATATATATGTGTATTATCTTCAAAATTTAAATACACTTCTAATATACGTTAGATATATTCTCTTATGTTTTTAATATCAAGTAAATAGTTTATATATTCAAAACTATTTATTTACTATAGATTTTTAATTATAATACACTTTATATATTTAAAAATATTTATTTATTATAAGTTTTAGTTATATGTATATATTTATAAAGTTATTCCTCATTTTCACTTTTCAATTTCTTTTAATCTAATACTTTTAATAAGTAACTCATCTTTAACCATTAAATTACTCCTCATCATGTCTTGACTTTCTTAGAATCTAACTACTCTAGTCTTAACTTATCTCTAACCACTAAATTATAAAAAAAATAAAAGATAAAAATAAAGAGTAACTCTTTTAAATTTATTGTTGAAGTAATTTGATTCTTTATCTCACACTCTCACTCACATATGATTAAATAACTTTTTGATCCTTATAAACTAAAGGAGTTTTGATTTTAGTTCTCTAAAGATTTTTATTTTGATTTTAGTCTCTGTAATATTTTTTTGTTTTAGTTTTTGTTGTCAAATAACAATGTTAACTAATAACCTAAAAATAATGTTAGTAATGTATTAATTTATCACATCATTAATAAGTTTGACAAGATATTTATGTATAACATTTTTGATAAATTGTGTTTTTAAATATTTATATGTTCAAAACAATTGATGATATCAAAATAGTTTATGAGAGATTTAATAATACGGTTAACAAAAAAATTAATTTGACTGTGTTGTTAGATTATTTGATAAGATGTTAAATCAATAGGTTATCAACATTGATGTTACATAATTAGTTAATATTGTTACTTGACTATAGAAATTAAAATAAGAAATACCATTTATATATATAAAACAATTCTCCTTTAAGAATGTAAAAAAGTATAAATTTGAATTATCAAGATTAAAAGTTGGTTAGTAATTATATGACTACTTAAAATAATTACATGCATTTTTATATCTTGCCCATTTGATATAGTCTTTATATATAAAGGGAGCATATCAAGTAAAAATATATCATCTTAACACTGTGACAACACACACATCTTTATTTTAGATAATTGTTTCATTTTTTAAGATGTATAAATAGAAGTTCTTAAGAGAAGAACTACTTAACTTGAAGAGGAGGACATCACCCTAAGTGAGAGAGGATCATGTAATGAGAGAACTTCTCAAATTTATCTTAAAAAATTATAATTTAATTTGAAAAAATGAATATTATTGAGATATTTTTATAGATATAGATAAGAGGTGTTATAGACAAGAGATGTCGAACTATGTTAATTTATATTTTTCTGCTATTTGTAATTTGTAGTGTTGTTTGTGTGTTCTATCCATTGGTCATCATGTGTAAAAGAGGTTTGATTTCTCTAACCCACAAAGAATTTGTCAATATACACTTATTTTATTTTTAAAAATACATTGATAAATTGTATTGTAGATGAATTTTAAAAAAATTAAAGTTATAAATAATTTGCTAAAGAACTTCTAAAAGCAAGTGAGTGTGTGTTATCAACCTCTACCAAAATTTGTTCATATACATCTTTCTTTTTCTTTTTGTAAAATGAGTATTTTGATAAATTATACGTTAAGTGTATTTCAAGACATTTGAATTTATAACTTGTGAACACATTACTTTTTTTTATATATATGTAAAAGTGCATATACAATAACAAATATCTCTCTACAATAAAAAAAAATATCTATAATAAATATACAAGAATGCTAGAATTATGATCTAACTTTTATAATATATATATATATATATATTTTCAAGGTTCTCACTTGATAATTTTTATATCATTCGATATATTTTTAGAAGAAAATTTTATTCTAAATTCTGAAATTTATTGTTGGATTATACAATTATATCAATTCAAAAACCACTTGATACATGATTTATGCATATCAAAATTTAAATAATTTGTATTTTCATAAATAAGAACCCATTTGTTTATATCATTATTATTAAACTTAAATATGAAATAAGTTTCTAAAACATAGGATATTTGATTTTGATCTTTCGAAAGAATAATTTTATTCCTTTAAAAATTATTTTTTGTTTTAGTATGTCAAATAATAGTATTTAATAATGTCATAATAATAATTTTAATAATACAGTGATTTATCACGTGAGTATGATAAAATATGAATATAATTTTTTAATAAATTATATTTTTAAATATTTATTTATTCAAAATAATTAATAAAATCAGACTAATTAAAAAATTTAAAAATATAATTTGACAAAAAATACATATAACTATCCTATTAGACTATTTGATAATGTGATAAGTTATTGAGTTGTCAATATATTTATTATGTCATCATTTAACACAAAATAAAGACTAAAACTAAAAAATCACTTAACAACAAGGATTAAAATAAAAAATATTTAAAAGATTAAAATAAAATCCTTTTTAAAGAATCAAATATTTTTTAAAAACCAAATTCATATTTAAACCTTATTATTATTATTATTTATTCAAAATTTAAATAAATAATTTAAATAATATATAATTATAATTCAATGATAAATGATACTCTTATTTTATAAAAGCATATGAATAGTGTTATAATAATACAATTACTACTATAAATTAATCCCTGGTATGTGTTTAAAATTAATCATTATTTTATACTTTGACAATATTAAATTTACTTTTTGAATAACAAGGTTTTAAAATATAAACCACTCAATCACAAATTCATGAAATAAAATTTAATCCAAATACATATGGCGAGAGAGTGTTTATTATTAAAACCTGATCAAAATTTTTATTTATTTATAAGAATTAAATTAATATATTAATAAAATTATAACAACTCATGAATAATATTTAATTAACTTTAGATTCCCTTAATAATTTGATCAAATTCCCATAATACGTTTACCAAAAAAATTCACATAAACCAAGGGGAACATGTGACAAACAAACCAACTATAAGATGAAAAGATTATTCAATAATTGATTTTATTTACTATTAATTATCATAATTAATTACACGAGCTAAATTTTAATATTAAAGATATTAGATAAAATAACTTTATGAATTATGATTATTGATTTTGTTTCAATGAGTTATAAATTAAAACTTCTGAAATTATTTTTAAAACTGAGTATATTTAAAATAATTAATTATTATTAAAAAAATGAAAAAAAAATTGATAACATCTAATCGTAATTAAATTCTCAAATTTTGTTTAATCGAAATATATTTATTGTTATAAAAATAATTAAAAAGCTCTAAATAACATCTTTAACATTTTTTTTTATCATATTTCTTTTTCTTCAAATTTATCCGTAACATACGTATTCGATCATGAATGGGCAAAGAACAATAGCCGTTGTGATTGATTTTTTTTTTTTATTGTTTTTATTTTTGCATCCGATATATCAACCAAACTTTTCTGTTGGTTAAAAGCTAAAATTACCCTGGAAAACATTTTTTTATTTTTACTCAACCCTCGAAAACTTTTATAACTATGTTTTGGAAGCAAATGGATGTGTCTAGTGTCTTGTCAAAGCTAAAAAATAAGGAAAAAGAGACTTTAATGCAGCATTGAGAGAACAATTAAGATGACGAAGATTGTGGCTAAACTAAAGGCTAACGCTAATCTAAAGGGAAGGAGAAAAAGACCCAAGGAAAAAGATTGATGAGCCTCGTTAGACACGTTAGCTCCAAGCATTTTACACCCCGTTCTCTTTTGTAATTCGAGTTTATGAAAGTTGAATAGTGTTAAAATATTCAATCAATTCGCACGTGGATAAGACACGTGTCTTATTTATTGGCACGTATTGATCACTTTCCATGCAGCTAGCACCCTTGGATTTTACTTTTACTAATGAATATGCTTTCAAGAAACAAAATAAAAACGCGTGCCCTTCTAAGTGGGGAATTATAATATATTAAGACAGTAGTTATTGGTAGTACACGTAATTAAGGAGCACAAAATAATTTGACAAGGAATTAAACAAAAATAATGCACACTAATGCTTTTCATAATGCTAGGGGCGGCCGCGTGGTCGGTTGAGGATTTAGGGTCATTTGAAGCCACTTTAAATATAAGGAAAATGCCAAAACCTTTGATTAGGACTTTAACATTGAATTTACCTATTTTGTTTGCCCTTAATTATAAATGTACGTGTGAGACAAGACCAATACAATAAGCAAACACAATATTTAAAATATACACAGCACCAAAGGATTTAACTTCATATATAATAACCAAACTTGCACCAAATATCTTTGTTATTGACTCATTCTTCTCTTGTCTCTTATAAAATCAATAAAGCCCAAAAGGTCTTCATAAAAGATTATTACATGTATGTATTCTCCAGAACACCCTCCATTCCAAACAAAACAAAAATGAGATGATAGTTCATGATTCATGTTGTTGGAATTTTCTGTTACTTTATTTTTGTTAGGATTAATTAGTGTATGTTTAGATTGGATTGTTTCTCTAGATAATGTTGATTCAATCAATTTTAATATTCTTTGTAAATGACATTAATGTTTGTCTTTTGGGCTCAAAATCATATAAAGATGAATGTGTTTAAGTTTTCATTAATGATTATGCCATAAAGACATGAATGATTTGTAGCTCTAGCATTGATTTATGTTTAAGTTACGAGTGAATCTATGAATTAATTTTTGCCTTATGTTTTTTGGTTTTAATAAGAACCTTTTTTATAGGAGTGAAATCGTTTAACGTATAGAGAGAGTTGCCCCTTACATATTAGATATTAATGATGTTTTTCAATTGGACATAATTGTTGAAATCATGTTTACAAAATTTGTAAAAAATTACAATATTTGCTTTGATTAATGTTAAACTTATGCTTAATAGGTTTTCAACTTTTAACATTGACACCATGAAATTTGATATTCATAACTTTAAGAAGGATTTTGAAATGATAGGTGTTTAGTACGATATATAATCCTTATATTTGTTTGGAAGAGGATGAATTCTCTTAGATTCGTGATTCTTGTCTGTCTTTAGATTATCAATTTTATTGTTTGGGGGCACCCTTACGCTTGATTTGCAATACTTTAATCTCATTAAGTTTTATGAACTTTTATAAGCACTCTAGGATCTCTTTCATGGTCTTTACTTTTCTCTTTGCTAGGGGAGTATGTAAAAAGGTCCTCAAAAAGAGACTATCCTTGATAAAGTGGAGCTAAAAACTTGAAAATAGGTTTAACAAACAACACATAGTGAATCTCACACAGTACTTGCACAAAAAATATTGTGTTTTCATCTTATTTACATTAAACTTACCATTATTTTAGAATGTGTCTAGCTTGTAGTAGTGAAGTTAATGACAAACCTTGCTTAAACATTGGCTTAATAACTAATGGATCTTGAGGGTAGTAATTGAAACCACCTAAAGGAGGTTTTATTTAAGGATAAGAAAAAGCCCAATAAAAAGTGAGACCTTTAGCTATAAAAAAGGATAAACTCAAAGATGTTCAAGTATTAATCTAAGCCCTTGATCCCATTATATTAATCCATGGATGGGACTTGTTCCAATCTTAGAAAAACTAGAAAGAGCATGATGTATTTTGAAAAGGGAGTTTGATGATTATAACCTTGTGATAATTAAAATCTTATCTTATGTACAAAAGCGTAAAAATAAAATTAAATAAATATTCCAAGGACAAAAAGAAACGTAAAATATAAAAAATTGAAAGCTATAAAATCAAGCACTAATAAGATTAAATAAGTTTTTCAACTAGAAAAAAAGCCAAAAACTAACTAAAATAATGTGTTTTACACCAAATTAACACATTATTTTGGAATATAAGTGTAGACGTTGTTGATAAGTAACATTAATTATAATTGGACCATTTTAGTTAAGTTCACGTGGATACAAAATAAGTATATTTTTTGAATAACTAGTTAAAATTTTATTGATTTTCCAAATAAAAGATGACTTAAAATTAAGAGTGTGTAATAAAAGTATAGACTAATGTTAGCTTAATAAATGGTAGTATATAAGAATGTGAATAATAATATTTATTTCTCAAGTGTTGTAAAACCTGTTTTATTTAAATAATAAATTTTTTATGTTAATATATTATAAAATATAAATGAACTTGATTTGTCATATTTAACATTATATAAGATGTTTTGTGAGCATTTAAACTATTTGACAAGGTTACAATATACCATTAAGTTTTACTCTTTTTTTTATTGTGTTTTTAAAGTTTTGTTTTCAATTTTTGGTAAAGACATTCAAATATATCAAAACAAGTTCCAAGTCATGAGATAATCCAATTTAATTTTGTTGAAAATAGATGTTTTAAAACAAGTTCTAACTCATGAACCATGTTGATTTAATTTGTTTCACAAGCTAAACAAATATATTTTAAAAATAATTAGTATATTGTTGCCTAGATTTGATTTGACTACTTAACTCAGGTTGGATGAAGTCAATCTTATTGAGTAAGAACAATTCTTGTTAACTCATTTTTCTTTAAATTTATATATTTATTTTTCTTTTTATAGTTATAAAATTTCTTGATATTTTCTTTTCATTTATTTCTTATACTTTTGACTTTGTAATTATGAAATAGTATTTTGTTGAACTTTGTATTTATGTTATTTTTTGTTGTTTTTTTTTATTTTTTTTTCTTAAAATTAGAAGAACAAACCTATGAATTAATTCATCTAACTTACTCATTCAAGATGAGTTAAGCCGGAAAACATATTTTTTTACTCATAAAAAAAATGAATTCGATTAAATTTTTTCACTTTTAGGACCAACTCATAATTAGTCAACTTCAAATAAATCAATTTTCTCACTTTAACATCTTTAATTTAAAGATAGATTGATTTATATATAAACATAACTACTAAATGACTATGGATTGATTTGTGTTAATTAACCCAAGAATTAGGGTATGTTGAATTTCACTTTTTTTTAATAATGGTAACAATATGGAGGAGTATATTTTTTAATAATTTTTTTGACATACTTTTTATTACTACTAGTTAAAATTAATTAAACGTTACAAAATCTTAAGTGAAAACTTGTTAATAAAAAGTAATATACACAAATTTTTATAATTTTAATAAATTTCAATTAATAAAAAATACCTTCAAAATAAAGTTTTAGAATGAGTTTTAGTGTGTTACTATTATTTTGTTGGATTATTTTCTTATTAGATTAGAAGGGAAAGACATTAAGAAATATGAAAATCTTGCATTACAACTATGTCACTCTCATTTTCCTCTCTCATAGTTTCATGATATGTAATATGACCATGTCAATCCAATCAAACCAAAAGACCCCAACAACTTTTGAACCACCTTGCCTCCTTTGTGCTACCTAAAAACCCCAACCATCACAAACCACCACATGAACAAAAACTACTTTCCTTGGATAGTTGGATATGCCTTTTATGTGTTAATTGTCACCACTACCAAGTCTTGAAATCAAAGCTTCTTCTTTGTCTTTGATTTACGATATTAGTTTGCTTATGGAGTTATGGTTTTTTTTACTTTTGATTTTTTTTTCATTTTTAGGGCTTTCTAACCTTTTATTTTTGGAAATTTTGACTTTTTATTGGTTTAACTTGCATGATAATTTTTCTTTTTCTTAGACTTAAATGACCTCTTGATTCCTATAAATAGTTTTATTTAGTTATTTAAAGATTGTTATTTTTATTTTAGTTCTTTAAAGTTTTTTTTTTTAATCATTGTTGTCAAGTATAACAACGATGTCGGTAGTTCATTGACTTGTCACATCATCAAGGAGTCTAATAGGATAATCACATATAATTTTTTTGGTAAATTATGTTTTTAAGTTTTCATTTGTTCAAAATAATTAATAATGTCAAACTAATTAATGATAAATTTAAGAACACATATTACTAAAAAATACATGTGATTGTCTTGTTAGACTCCTTGATGACATGGTAAGTCAATAAACTCTCAACATTGTTATTACATCATCAATTATTGTAGTTACTTGATAGTAATAATCAAAACAAAAAAGTTAAACTTTAACATACCAAACCCAAAAATAAATAAAAGACTAAATAAAAAAAATAACCTTTTTTTTATAGGGATCACAAGATTGTTTAAGTTTTTTAAATTATTATTAAACTTAGATGGGGACAAGGATAACTTGTTATTCCTAAATAGATTACTACAATTTTTCTCTTAAAAACATGGTGGAATTTTTGGTTGCTTACTCATAGAGTTGAGTAAATGAGTAGTCCACCCATTTATACTCACACTCATTTTAACTCGTCTGTCTAGTCCACAAATTAAACAAGCTCTATTTTTTGGTACCCATACCCACCCCGCGTAGCCCGCAAGTAAACGGGCTACAACTTGTAATAAGGAAATAAAAATAATATTTAAATTTAAACTATATATAAAATATTGATCTAATCAAAATAAATTCTCAATTGTCTCACCACATCTACATCATATGATATATCTAAATAAAAATGTGAACAATGCAATACAACCAATCATATAAAGCATTTAAATTCAAAAGTGTATTAAATTTAAAGTCAAATATGTCAATACAAATTCGAAATTACAAAACGTCAATCTTGTTCATTGATTACTCTTGACTCAATTTTAGATGTATTTGCTTCCTCCATTCTTTCAATGTTGAAAGAGGTATCCATTTCATCTACAATTCATCATAAATAAAATAATCAATAAATCGCAACAATACGTTAAAGTCTACAATGTTTATTTTAAACATCAAAGATAAAATAAAACTCAAGATAATAATTTTTATACCTTCCATTTCAAATTTTATTGACCAATTTTTTGTACATATCATAGTTTGCACATTTTTTAAAAGGAGACGACTTCGATATTTATTAAGAACACAACAACCCATACTGAAAGCTTATTCAGATGCCACAATTGTAATTTGGATGCTTAAAATGTTACTTGTCATTAAAACAAGATTTGGAAACCTAACTTGATTCTCTTTCCAATATTGCAGCAAATCAAGATTTGGATGATATGCAAAGAAAGTTTTTGCTCATCTAAATAATTATCTAATTGAGAAGTTCCATCGTGTGATAAATTATCATTAACTGGATGAACTCCTACATTATTTATACAAAAATCATTGTCAAAAATAAATAATATAAATAAATAATTAAATAAGTAAATAAATAAATAAATAAGTAATTAAATGTAAATAAAAGGCTTATGGGGGCACACAAACAAGTTTATTTAACTTGGGGGCTAAATGGTTTGTGCTAAAAAGCCTGTAATTTATACGATCTCACAAAAATAGTGCATGTATGTCATGCAGGTTGACTCGTAGGCCCAAACCTATTTTCTTGACTCTAATTGTTACCAACTTAAGGATCAGTGTGGAAAAGTTGAGGTTGAGCGTGAAAACATCCAAATTACACCTTTAATGCTCTTTTTGTCAAGTTGAGCATGGAAAAACTTGAGGTTAAGCGTGAGTGTGTTGACCTGTCCTTAATAAGCTTATATAAAGGGGATTTTAACCATTTTGTAGGGAGACATTCTTAAACGCGAAAAATAGCCTCATATGGGCCCAATTAAATTCAAAACTTGAGATATAGAGAGAAGGAAAAGGGGTGCCAAAATTATTAGGGGTTTATGGTAGGTTTTTGTATTTTTAAGTGTAAGAGTAAAAGAGAGAAACATTGCCCTTAGCCACCAAAAGTTTAGACCTTTCTTTTACCTTCAAGAGCTCTTTTCTTCCTCTTAATTTTTGAAATTTTCTTCCCAAATTTCAGACCATCTAACCATTGGATTGAGCCATGTTTCAAGTATAGTAGTAATGAATCATCAAAATTTTAATCAACACTCATTATCAAACATTTGGAGCTAGGAGAAAGACGTATGGGAGGTCCTTACCTTAACTTTGTTTGATGGTCATTTTCATGGTTTTATTGTGTATTTAACTTTTTTTGTTTATGATTTTTCATGTTGATTCGGTGAAAGTAATGTAAGAAGGATAATGGGTGAAGAGATGATGTGTAACTATTGTTGTTTTTTATTTTTTGTAAATATGTGCAAATTGATTCTATGCGAAATGATGGTATGCCTAATGTTTTTATGATCTCTAGGTTCATCTTGAATTTTCTCAAAATTTTCTTAGGTCATTTATTATTTTTAAGCTAATTTTCTTTTAAGAATGTTCAATTTACTTGAGACCTTGGAAAAATTCTAAAAAGTTATTTTGATGAAATTTTGGAAACCTAGAAGTATTATAATGATCCTTAGGATATCGATATGCCCTATAAATCTTGTATTTAATTACGAAATTTTTTGTTTTTAATAGTAGTCTTGTTAAATTATTAGATATCTATCCTAGAAAATAGTTTTAAAGAACATTATGACTTGAGAATTTTATTTTGAGCTTATGATGTCTTGGTAACTTTTTCAGAATTTTTGGAATGTGTTTAGTATTTATTAAAAATTAATAGTCTAATACTTTATTATGGACAAGTAACTTTGAGAAAATGTAAAATGTTGGTGAAAGAATTTATTGGGGCTTGGAAAAAATCATAGAAGATCTTGAGATATGAAAAATGAACTTTGCAAAAATTTAAGACCATTGAACTTGATAGGTATTTTTAATATTTTTTAAAACT
This sequence comes from Pachyrhizus erosus, assembly GCA_026544285.1. Classification (NCBI taxonomy): domain Eukaryota; kingdom Viridiplantae; phylum Streptophyta; class Magnoliopsida; order Fabales; family Fabaceae; genus Pachyrhizus; species Pachyrhizus erosus. Next base: position 11,018 of record JAMLFT010006164.1, read on the forward strand.
CAGAAAATAATGAATAGGGAATTAGTAAAAATGATTAGAAAATTATAATAAATGTTAGAAATAAATTATGAGGAATTTTGTTGTGGATAATATGTAATAAAAAAGTTATATTGTTCAGTTTCATAACCAATTGATATGATTTGTTATTTTTCATAATTAATGAGCCTTAAATGTTATGTATAGATGTATATTGAATGTTAAGTGAGATGTTAAACATTATTGATTATGAGTTGATTAATGGATCATTGTGATGGTAAAATCTTATTGGAAGATCTTAATTTGTATTATAATTAGATGATTAAATTGTTGACTTTGACTATGACTATTACTTTGACCTTAACTTTGACATTGATTGTTAGACTTTTGAATTTCTTTTATTCTAGACCTTGGACATCAAGAGGGGAAACCCTCGACAATGTGTGTTGTGTACTAAAAAATGTGTGAGTGAATTAATGAAAAAAACACTACAAGTTGTGGACTATTCAAGTTCAGATATGCATATGTTTGATATTCCAAATGACAAGTAGGAGGGTGACCTAGAAACATTGGCAATCGATGATTATGATGAGGAGGATCCTAAAAAATTTCTTAAGAAAAATTCATAGGAGTATACTTCTTAAGGATCTCCCTAGGGATCTTGACTATTTTGGTCTGAGTGGGTAGGTGGATGATAAAGGCATTGCTCTAACTACTAGGAATTATTATTTTGAATTATGTATGTTTTAATTAGATCTAATAATTAAACATGTATTTCATTTCTATTATATTTTATTTATTTTTTATATTTGAAGGTATAGTGAACTTTTATGAATTGGCTCTGTAGAGGTGCATGAAAGATTTATATTACAAATATATATATTAGTAATGTTCAATGTTAATGAATAATTAGATTATCATGAATGTTTTACAAGACAAGTTTGCAGTTATAAAATATGTTTTTATTATATTGTAGATTATTGCAAAATAATTTTAGAGATTTTACAAAAAATTTATAAAGGCAAAGTTGTGCAATTTTCAAATTTGACCAAAATTACTTAAGATTTTGAAAGGATATTTTTAATTATATTATTTTTATTCAAAAATTACAATTAAGGAAGAAATATGTTTTTTTTTATGTGATAGTTAAGGACGCTACAAGAACACCTAATGGACTTTGTGTATAGGGATGGAACAAAGTTGATTAGTGATCTTTTAACTCTTGTTCTTAAAACAAGTTTGGTTATGTTGTTCAAGAAATTGATAGTTTAGTTAAGAAACTTAGACTCTTATTTCTAAGATATTAGAGTTTGAGTAATTTGTGAGTTAATGATAATAAATGATCTTTAAACTATATAAGGAATTCTTATATGCATTGGGGGGTGATTTAGTGAAGTCAACCCCTACTCCTAATATCATTGTTGTGTTAATCTTATATTTTGTAATTTAAATATTTGAAAAAATTCTCAATATAATTTTTATTTGTTTTTACTATCAAGTTTTACTTTTTATTGCTTTGTCCCAACCCTAAATTCATTTCACTATCCATTTAATGCATTTTTATTACGTAGTAAATTAACTTTATGAAAATGGTCAAATATTGAACAAGTCCTTGTGAAAAAGGATACTTGGACTTCTATTTTATATTATTTGTACAACGTAATAAACTTGCTAAGAAGTTTTCACCCTTTTCCTAACTCCAACCTAAATATTATACATTAGATCAAGCACTTTACTTATTTGTCTAAAGGACCATTAGGCAACCCCAACTCCTATTATCATTGTTGTGTTAATCTCATATTTTGTAATTTTTTGTAATTTAAATATTTGAAAAATTTCTCAATATAATTTTTATTTGTTTTTACTATCAAGTTTTACTTTTTATTGCTTTGTCCCAACCCTAAATTCATTTCACTATCCATTTAATGCATTTTTATTACGTAGTAAATTAACTTTATGAAAATGGTCAAATATTGAACAAGTCCTTGTGAAAAAGGATACTTGGACTTCTATTTTATATTATTTGTACAACGTAATAAACTTGCTAAGAAGTTTTCACCCTTTTCCTAACTCCAACCTAAATATTATACATTAGATCAAGCACTTTACTTATTTGTCTAAAGGACCATTAGACACTAGTCCTTTATCCATTTCAAATAATAATGATAATAAACCTTCTAGCCCATGATTAGAAAGATTAAATACTTCATTGGACCAAGGCCCAATACCACTATCCTATTGTGTGGATGGAAGGAAGGAGAGCAAAAAATCTTTTTTTCTTTATTTGAGCCCTCTTTAATTTAAAAAGAATTAAAAAAATATTTATTCACTTCATTCCAAATTTTTACTCTAATGCTTACAATTAATACACATTAGCTAAATTTATAAAAAAAAATTGAATAAATGTTAATAGTAGCTAATTGTATTAAGTATCAACTTCTCTGCTACTATTTTAAAATTAGTATTTTTGTTTTTAAATTAATTTAATATTAAAGAAAAGAAATTCATTAGTGTTAATTTAATTTTTTTAAGTGTTAGAAGAATTATTTTAAGATTGATTTTATATTATTTAAAGTTTAAAAATTAATCTAAATTATCTCTCCGACTAATAAAGATTTTGACAAGTCAATTGGACTTGAAAGACTGATAACCAAGTTTGATAAAGAAAAATGACTAAATGTCAAGAAAAAAAAAAAGATTTCCAAGGGTCCCTTTTGGAGAGATATCTTTCCCAGCGCAATGCGATATCTAATAACTCCATCAACTGCTTTTAGGCAGGCAACTACACATGCAATGATATAAAAAAATTACTCCTCAAATTGTAAACATTTTTTTCCACAGATTAGTTATAAGAAGTATTGCCTTGGCAATAATAACTTACAACTCATGGCACACGGGAATAATTTTTCCTTTGCTCTAGTACACATATTTTGATCGCCTATCAAGAACATTCCAATTTATAAACAAACATGTTAAAACACATAAAAATATTAGCACACAATCATATTGAGTTATCTAGAGATCCAGAATGAACTTCACCATTAAGACAATTTCTTTTTAGGTTAAATTAATTTTCAAAATTTTTAATTATTTGATCATTTTCACTAGGTTTTCAACCTTTATTTTTTTAATTAGATTTCTGAACTTGTATTTATTTTTTAATTATATCTCTGTTACGATTTAATTAAAAAAGAAATATAAATTTAAAGACATAATAAAAAAATAATTTAAAAATAATAAATAGTTTAAGAATCTAATTAAAAAATTTTAAGTTTATGCAAGGTAGTATTCTTATCTTTACAGTTCTGTATTGCAAGTTTTAAACTCTATTCTTAATTTAATGAAGTTAAAATATTAACATGTAGAGAATTAAGTTCAGAACTATTTTTCATTTTAAATAAGACTTTAAGTATTTTTCAATAGGTTGCAACAAAGGTCTAATTAAAAATAAATACAAATTTAAAATTTAATTAAAAAAATAATTTAAGAATTTAATTAAAAATTATCATATAGATCAAAATTTGATATTAATTTAACTTTATTTTTAAAAATATTTCGATTTAATTTCACCTAAAATAATAATTACATAAACAATATAATGTATTTTTTGAGAAAGAATATTCAACGCAATGAAAAGATTCTAAGTATATATGCAAAAATCAAACACAGAAAGAGAAGAACAATGCAAAAACATCCAGAAACTCATATTGTGGGCCTCATACATGCCTTCAGTCTCCCTAGGCTGAGAGTGGGTTTCAATGGGTATTTGGAGGTCATCTTCCACTCGTGGGGTTGATCCATCACACAAAATAAGTCAAATGCGACTTACGGTTTCCAACTTTGTTTTGACGTTTATTCAATGACTTTTTCATATAATTGAAGGTTGGTTTTGATCAAAATACAATTTCTAACACATCTAACATAAAACGCCTTTTTTTTTTTTGTCAAAAAGCCATAAAACACCATTTTTTAATTATCAACTAAAAATGTGATAATTTAAGCTCAAAATCGCATGTTAAGCCTTATCCTTCATTGTATTTTTTTTTATTTTTTTTCTCTCCATAGTCGTTGAAAAATCATAAAATTGGTCCTTTGGATTTGTATAATAATCATGCTTTACAAAAATCCTATGGTTCCAATTTTTAAAAAATCACAGTTAGAAAAAAAATAATACATTTTAACAAAAATTAGAAAGATGGAAACCAAAAAATGATCATATAATATTGGTTATAATAACAATTGAAAGAAATAGTTGGACAAAATGTAATTGTGATATTACATAAAATTAAGATACAAGATTTTCATTTGTTGTCATGACTATCGTTAATGTTGCACAATAAATCATTTAAAATGTAAATGAAAGAGTTAAGAATTCTTTCATTTTTTCACACTTTCAAAACTCATATTGATGAAACAAGTTAGAAAGAAAATAAATAATCATCAGAATAATTTTAACCATTCTTGTATAAAAACCTTAGTTATAGGTAGCATATCTTGTTGGTAATGCATAAAAGTTTATTAGAATATTTATTATTTTTTCATTCATACATAATTGTCTTTGGACCTAGTATAGGAGTGTGACGACCTAGGATCCATAGTTAGGAGGGATGAAAAAATGATTGGGTGATAATTTTTTATATTATTTTATAAATATATTAAAATTATTATCTCTATCTTAACTCCTTTTTTTATATATTTAAATTAAAATATAACATATAATTATGAAGTATATTTCTTTTGTTTTTTTCTAATGTATTGCACTCATAAATTTGTAATAAAAAAAATCTCTATCTCACTTCACATATCAATATGTATTGAACATATTATAATACAAAAACTTAAAAATGTTGTTTTTCAACAAAAAAACACAACTAAAAATCAAATTAAAAAATACTCTAATATTATAAATTAAAATTTCTTAGTCTCTCAATTAGAAATTTAAAAAAATTTTTAATGTTATCTTTTTTTAGTGCATTTTACACATCTTTAATTAAACAAAAAATATATCTCTTAATTATCTCAAAATATTCTACAATTTTAGTCTTTTTATTTTAAAAAAAAAATTATAATTTTAGTTCAATTCTCTATTTTGTATATGTTTTATTTCTTTTATTTTGAACCTATTGAATCTTAGACTGAATGCTTTCACTTAAGATATTATTAAAAACTAGTTTAGTTAATTAAAATATAAAGAATAAATATATGTAAAATTAAAAATAAGATCAAAATTATGAATTTTCTAAAATAAAAGACCCAAATTTCCAGGAAAAGAAATAGGAAACCAAAGTCATGAATTGAAAATTAAAGAATGACCAAAATTAAAATTTAGCTATACATATAATTTTTTTAATTTTTTATTCATTTTAACTTAAACATAACTTTATATCACAATTTAAATTATTTATTATAAATCTAAATTATAATTTATATATTAAAATATCTATTTGTTATAGATTATATAA
>JAMLFT010006165.1:0-16405 GCA_026544285.1 Pachyrhizus erosus
ATTTTAAGAAAAAAATATTATTTCACCTTATTAATTATTTATTATTATAACATTCTAATAACATTTAATTTTATTTATATAATAAAATAAAAATATTTTTTTTCTTCTCAAATGAATAAGATTTGTGTTAGTAGAAGAATTATAAAAATTGCATGACATCAAAATATATTGAATATGATATGATAAAATCTAATATAATTGTCTTTTACATAATAGTAACGTGTGTGCATAAGTAAATTCTTTTTTTTTTAAATGCATAAATATATTCAAATTTGTTTTAATTATTTTTATTATAAAAATAAATTTTTAAATGATTTTTTAAATGTGTATACGTTAAATAATTTGATATGTGCATATTATTTTGTCTTATTCTTATTTTGTTCTACAATTAAATCATTAAATAATAATTTATATTTTATAGAGATTATTTCCTTTATAATGATAATGAACACTTAATTAAGTGTGTATTGTAATTCAAATGTAACTATTTAAAAACTATTAATGTAATATTATAGTCACAATAAATTTTAACAATTAATTATAATAATATTATTAAAATAAAATTGAATCATAATGAATGTAATTTATTTAGCATAATTTATAACAATTATACTTACAAATTAATTTAAAAATTATACTTACCAATTTATAAAAAATATCAAATAAAATTATATTTTTGACACTTATAATAATATTTACATTCTTTTGGTCTTTGAAACTTATATTAAAGTATTCTCATAAATAAAAAATTTTATTAGCATGAATTATTTTTCTAAATATTTTTTTTAAAATTAATTATAATCACAATAATAAATAAATATAAATGTGTTTAAATATTCACGCATGTTAAAATATTTTAAAATTCTAAACTCAAATGTAAATGTTTAAAACTCATTAATGTAATATTATAGTCACAATAAATTTTAAAAAATGAATTATAATGATATTTTGAAGAAAAAAAATTGAATCAAGTCTAATATAATTTATTTAACATAATTTATAACAATTACACATACCAATTAATTTAAGAATTATGCTTACTAATTTATAAGAAAATATCAAATAACGTTATATTTAAAATTTATAATAATATTTATAAACTTTTTGTTTTTGACACTTATATTAAATTATTATCGTTAATTAAATTTATTATTAACATAAATTATTTTTCTAAATTATTTATAATCTCCATTAAATAAATAAAGATTAATGTGTTTAAATATTCATGTAAGCTAAAAGATTTTCCAAATACTAATATGTGTAGAAGAGATATTTTAGACATAGCTAGTTAGTGGTGTATTGGGTATCAAGGAGAAACTGAATCCACAAAATATTTTTTTTTAATGTATTGGGTTTTCTCAGGTATGGAAGGAATGCATGAATTGGTTGGGTTTTGTTACTTTTTTAAATAACTATACTATCAATTAGTTTCACCAATTTATGAGTATTGTAAGAGACTTAGGCTTGGATGGAGAAGGTTGACAAATGTAATGACTTGTGGTGATTTGGGTTGTGTGGAAAGCTAGGAATAAAAGGATGTTCGAGGAAAAACAAGTGTGTATAAAAATATGTTGTTGAGAATGTAAAGATCACATCTTGAAAGTTGCTAAAAGAGAGAAGGAAGGACTTTGTCTTTGTTTTTGTGGATGGTTAATCTTGTTGCATGTTTAGCACAATTTTCTAAGCAGTATATAAGGTATTGGTTGTGGTATGGATTGTTTTGGTACGATGATTTTGGGGGGGAGGTGTAAGAGGTGGTGATTTTGTAGTTGGAAATCATATATTTTTTGATGTTGATGGATGATACAGTTTGTGCTTTTTGTTTATTTTTTGGTTGGTGCATGATACCAATGTGAACTATATGTATTTCTGGTTGTGTGAGGTGATTAGGATTTTGTATATTTATTTTGTTGGTTTAGTTGTTTGATTTTTTTGGTTTTGGAAGAGATTTTTGTTTGTTAGTATATCATGCCTTCTTGATTTTAGCCTGTGTATTTGCGAGACTTGTAAGAGTACAACTTGTACTCTCTTATTTATCAATAAGATTCACTTTACAATTAATAAAAAGATTATGAAAATTTAAATTTAAAAACTGCTATTCAAATTCATTAATGTAATAATTATAATCATAATAAATATATTTTGTAACCGAACTAAATATTGGTGAAGTACCATACCATGATATTGTACTTCTAAACTTAGAAAGTTATTTTTGAATTGACATGTGTATTTCAAACCTTTAAGTGAATTCACAAATTTATTATTATATTATATTACTATTATATTATATTACTATTATATTAAAATAAATTAGATTAGATTGACAAAATTTATTATTATTAATTTTAAGTAACTAAAAAATAACACAAATTTTTATATATTTTTTATTTATATTTATTATTATTTTAATTAAAATTTTAGTTCAATTATTTTAATTAAGATAAAAATTATTTTTAGTTAACAAAGGAATTTAATTTTAAATAATGCAACATAATATATAAATCTTCTACAATAATAAAAAAAAAACTCATAAACAATATCATAAAATAACCAACTAATTATTTAACAAATGATGCTCCTAATTGTTTTTTCATCTCCAATGGCATCTCACGTCTAGAGACTTCCTCACATTTGGCATCTTCAATGGCAATGCAGATATGTTCTGGAATATCACATCCTTATCGAAAATTGTTTAGGCTTCACCCATATCTTTCCAGCAGCTATTATCTACATATTGTGCTTATTATCATTTAAAATCTCTTTTTTTTTTTTCTCTTAATATTTATTGATGCAATTACTGTGGAGCGATTTTTCTCCCTGCTCGCCCGGTGCAATTTCACTGTCCCCTCCTCACTTGTTGGCTGCAAATATTGGGAAAGCTTTAATTGTGTATTTGCTGTTTAGGTTCAACAACACCTTGACAATGTGAAAGTTGACAAATGTGGATTAACTTTATTTGAACCATAATGTCAAAGTTTCCAATTTATCTGTACAATTTTCTTTCTACAATAATAATTTCTACTTTTTAGCTTGACAAATTTGGTGATCATTTAATTAGGGGTTAACTTAGTGGTCTTTAGTTCTCTTCTAGAGAGAAGTATGTAATTAAGTCTAATTATTTCTTCTACAAGTTGGTTTGCATGATCACACCTGATTTTGATAAATTCATGTTATTCATTTAATATGGCAAAATACAAGTACACATTGGATAATTCTATTTTAGCACCTTAAAATGAGGCGTGTGTTACAGCTCACCCAAAATTACAGAAATTGAAGTTTAGGAAAGTTCATAAACACCTTCTTCATTGACTCCGTTAGCTCGTGAAAATAAGTGAATACTATCTTACATATAATAAACTTAATAATGCAATATATTTAAAAGTAAAATTCTCACAATTCTTAAAAATCAAGACAAATGGTAATTTATAAATACCTTTCCCTCTTATCTCAGAATACTTTATATGTAATTAACTTAATAATGCAATACATGAGATTGTCAAGCCTTTTAATTTTAAACCTTTTAGCTAAATAGATTGGAGTAGCAAATTCAATTCAATCAAGATATCATTTCAAAGGTCGGACGATACGTGTTTGTCCCAGACATAATTGTAATTAAAATAATAAATAAATGAATATAATATTATGTTTATTAGAGACATAGTTGCAACTAAAATATTGTAAGAAAGAAATATCGTTTTGTGAAGAATGGTTAAGGATTCAAATCTCCTTATGGTTTTTCTCGTATACTTTCACCCAAAATTATATATATATGCTTATGAATTAAAAATTCATTTTTCTAAATATAGATCAATTTTTAGGTGTGAAACTCTTTTGTAATTAACCCTAATGCTTAACTCCCATAGCTCCACTAAAATCTATCCAATCATTAACCAATGAAATCTTAGAAAATTCATGCATCAACAAGTCAGTTCCAGCACACAAAGACAAGACTCCCCATTATACATATATAACTTAAAATTAGTCTATCAATGATTAGTTGACAAAAAATATTAAAAATAAAGATTATCACTCTAAATCAAAAGAACTTGCTTTAAATCATAAAAGGTTCAAATACAAAGAAATCCGTTAAGTTCATCTAACGTTAACTACAATTAATTTAGGAAAAAAAATGGCAAAATAACATATGATAAGTTAGAGGTGATATTGGACAATGGTAACTATTGTTTATTCATCTCATCTTTTAAAGGTTGTTTCTTCAATGATGGAAATGGAGAAATCTTAGAGAGAAAATGACTTGAGTGTAGTGAGAAGTTATCTTTCTACACATTCAAAGTTATGGACTTTGCAAAACATTGACACGTGAAAAGATTTTTAAAAGACACAAATAAATTTCTAACTTTCGTCTACTGTTTTTGTACTAGTTTTTTTTTTATTTAGGATAATTAATAATAAATTAAATATAATTTTAATTTCTAAAAAATTATTTTATATTTTAATCCTGATAAAAATCTTGTCTGTTTTGATTCCTGTTTTATGATTTTAGTCCCTAATATTATTAGTTTTAGTTTCTATAAAATTGTAAACTTTTTACACTAATCTCTCTTATATGGGAAGAAATCATTTTAATCCCTATTATTTAAGTATCATCAAACATGTTCTTTGATAAGTAATTATCATGTCATCAATAAATAATGATAACAACTAAAATCATAAAAAAATTCATAAACATTTAGAGGAACCAAACCTATAAAATAAGTATAATATATAAACTAAAAATATATTTAAGTTTTCATAAATTTATTTTATGTGGCTAAAACAATATTGAGGTGACTTAACTATTTAGAAAGTATAATTGAAGTCAGTTTGTGATGATGTCTCGTAATGAAATGACCAAGCTATATGTTTTAAGAAGGGGAGGAAAATATGATTTAAAGAAACAATAGTCTAAGTGGAATGTAAAAAATATTCTTTTTAACAAATTTTTTAATATATTTTTGTTTGTTAGTTAAAATTTACTAAAAATTACAAAATATGAAGAAGTTTATTAAATATAGGTTTAAATAATGTTTTGATCATTATAAAATAGGATTATTTTTTTTATTGTTTTACTCCTTTGAAATTAATTTTTTTTAGTTCTCACTTTTACATAATAATGTTAATTAATGATATAATAATAAAATTAACAATACATTAATTTGTCACATCATCAAAAAATCAGATAGGAGAGTCACAGTTGATAATATTAAATTAGTTAATGAAGTATTTTAAAATACAAATTATAAAAAAATTATATATTATTGTTTTATCAAACTTTTTAATAATATAATAAATTAATAAATTGTCAACATTATTATTATATCACTGTTTAACATTATTTCTTGCAAACAAAAACTAAAACAACTTTTTTTAAATGACTAAAATCAAAATAAAAATCTTTAAAAAATTAAAATAAAAAATCTTTTATTTTATAAAAAATAAAATTTATTTAAGTCTTATATCACAACCACAAAAATTTCTAAACACTTATTTCACAACTTTTAGGTCTTTTCTTAAATTTATATAATCTTTTACTAGTTTTCTTATTATATTTAATTCTTTTCTATCACAATTTTCAACTTTGAGATGAGTTCAATATACAACTCAAGAGTATAACTTAAATATTAATTTAGTTTGTGAAAAATATTTTTTTTATTTTAATCCTTAAAAAATGAAATAATTTTAATCTTTTAAAGATTTTCTTGTTATTTCTATTCATACTATCAAATAATTTTTTATTTGAGTTTTATTATCCATTAAATAATAATTTAAAAATGACATTAACAATCTAACGACTTACTATATCATTAATAAGTCTAATAATATAATTATATATTTTTTATTAAATAATATTTTAAAATTTATTATTTACTAATTTAATGTTTTAAATAAATAAAAATTTACAAACACAAATTATTTAAAAATAAGAATGATCCTATTATGATGTGATAAACCACTATAATATAAAAATTAATTTTTTTTAAAGAATTAAATAAAAAGTTATATTTTTCATTAACTAAATTATAATGAAGTTGAACAGTAATGTTTCTTGTAGATTTTCTTATATGGCAATTAATATGGTTTGGATCTTTCTCTCGTAGTTTCCAATTTAAAGACCAAGGCGGAAGATTATGGAGGTAAGCAAACTTCCTTTTAACTGCAATCCTACAGTGTCTAGTGCCAACTGCTCCACGAAGCAGTACAGGAATTTTGTTCAGAAGTTCGTTCAATGAGTAAAAATTTAATATTGTGGGTTTATCAGAATATCAGGCATTCAGCTGTCCCCTGAAAGAAAATTAGAGAAAGGAAAATACACTCTTAAACCCAAGATATGACTCTATTTCCTTCGTTTGGCCTGTGGTTTCCAAAGAACAGCACTGTCTTCTTATTTCAGTTGAACTAGATTTCTCTTCTTTTGATTCTCTAGAAGCACAACGCTGCTTCTTACTAGTCTCTGCAAAGCTTCTGAGATCTGACGACCTCTTTTTCTCCTCCTGACATTGAAATTTAGACATAAATGGAAGATTTAAAAGAAAAGGTGCTTCAAACACCTTGAGAAATATTTAGCTCTCCATCAATGCCACAAAAAACTTACAAATTTCTTACTTTTTACCTCAGTACCAACCTGAATACTGGATGTATATTTTTCTACTCCAGCAGCCGCAGTTTTCGTATATGAAGTAAGCATATTATCGGTGACCATATCCGAGGAATTTGTCTCTCTTGCCAAACCAAAAGCAGAGCTCAAAGAACTGGGAGAACTGGAATTATTCTTTGAGAATAATTCCGTTTTAGGGATTATAGATTCCACACAATCAAGCTTATTAATCAGTGGAAAATCCTTAGATTTTCTCCTTATATGGTCAAAAATTGTTTCTTCATTTGATTTTTCATAAGTTCGTGGTTCAGGTTCAGGGAGGAAAACACCTTCAGCAAGAAAAAGAAACGGTGATAACTTGACATAGAAAGTAAGAACTTATTGCTAAATCACATGCTAATGAAAAGGTTTACCTGTATCAATTATTCTGCTCGTGCTATTTGAGCTTCCGGTTGTATTATTGTCGTTTAAAGTCAGAAAAAGTTCTATTTCATTCTGTTCTGCCTTCCTGAGATGAACAGGCAAATTGACAACATTTGACTGAACATCAAGTCCGATTTCATCATCCAGAACAACTACATCATGACGATGATCAGGCCTCTTCTCACGGGCATGATTTCTTGAAAGAAGGACCTCTAGTGAGGGACAGCGAATATTATCAAATGCAGACAGCATTGAGAAGTTTTTGGCTTTCTCCCGAATGTGTTCAAATACTGTTTTCTCCGTGATGATTTTGATTTTGTCCTCTTCATCCCCAAGAGCATGCCCACTTTCCCCTACAAGAAAAATGCTCATTAACGATGGCCAAAAACCCACAAGGGACAAAAAATATGGAAGGAAGAACGTTTTCGAAAATTATGAAGGTTAATAAAATCATATCTGGAGGGGTACCTTCCTCTAAACTTTCATCCAAGAGATCGAAACTTGGACTGCAATAGAACACATTTAAAATTTTAGGTCTTAGAAGATTGCACTAACGAGGACAACATAAACAACTATATCACACATTTCAAGGGAAAATGACTAACATGGAATCCTTGTCCTCGCTCAATGTGCATAGCTCTTTCGTTGGTAAATGAGGTACAGTTGTGTTTTGATGTTCTATAACATACATCTCTTCAGGAGGAGGACAAGAAGTTTGCTTCCTGTTTCTTTTTAAAAGCACAATTGCATTGCTCTCTCTCATCAAGGAAAGCTTTTGGTGGACATCAATACCAACTGAATGGACAAAACTGAAGAATTAAGTGATAATTGCTCAATTTAGACAAATTATATTGGAGAAGATATATAATTTAGACATCTATTGACCGCATCTTACTGTATTCCTCAAATATAAAATCAGCTTTGATAGTTTGCTTCCCTTGTGAGATGGGCACAAGAATTGTTGCACTGTATGGGCTGCAATATTAAATAAAATATTTATCTCTGCCTAAAATTTGTGTCGGGCCTTAAAAAATAAGTAGCAGAAGATCAAACACTTGACTATCCGACAATAAGAGTTATAGATGCCTATTCATTTATATATGCAACGCAACCCGAACTGCTCTTGTATTTGTAATATATTTAGGAATCTTGACTGTTTACATTATCCAGTTGATAAGATATTGACATTTATAAATTACTACAATTTGAATGCAAACAAACTTTCAACCCTTTTCATAAGTACAATGGCCAATATTATGATGCGTTTTACGTACAGTGATATTTTGTTTAAATATTGTACTCAAAGACCTCCAAATTAAAATTCTTAACTCTCTTCTAGTATTGAATGCTCTACAATATATCAAGTTTTTACTGCAAAAATAAACCCAACGTTTCAGTTCATGTACCTGGAGAACTGATCAACCCTGCGGCAATGATTTAGGGAATATTAAACCTTGATCAGATGAGGAAAGAACAATTTGCACACTTTTTATAATACCAACGAATCAATACCATCAACGAGACATTTTTTTTATAGAAATTCTTTAATCGTTGAACACTATCAAGTCATTACCTTATTTTTTCATGAAAGAGGATAGTGTTGTCCTCCTCTGAACCAACGATCTGTGAGAAAGAAATTTGCAGAACCTATTTTAATTGTTAAATGCATGAAATTCTCCTTAGAAGACATTCGGATAACACACCATATCAGCATAATGCCGTTTAACCAACTGGCCTGACTGTGATATCCTAGCCAATGTTACTACTAGCTTGGACTTTCCTTGTATATGGCTTTCAATTTCTGCAAGCATCACATCAACTTTTGGAGGTAGAGATAGTAGAGAATCTTTAATATGGTTACCAAATGGGTATTTTCTACCAGTCACTAGCTCTATTCTCCTCGGATCAGCTTCAGCAAGCTCCTCAAACGATTTAACTCCCATTGAATGCAGTGCCTGGAAAGAACAAAATAAGAATCTTACGCAATTGATTGCAAGTGCATATGTATTAGTAACTGTTTATGTGTTAATAACATCAACTAATCAGTAAACATTACCTTTGCTGTAACCATCCCAATTCCAGGTAACTGTTTCAGAAGGTATGGACTGTCATCCCAAAGTTTCTGGTCGAGTGATTTAGCTAGAATGGCTGAATTCACAGTTCCTTTGTAATTCCTTTTATAAACAAAATAGTCTTTCAAGCATTTTGCAATTCTACATCCATTTGAGCATATAGAATTCATGTCCTGCAGCATCAAGTCTACTTAATCACAAAGATTTAAGAATGTTGATCTACAAAAAATAATGATTTTATAATGCAACACCTGAATCAGAGATAGGTCATGAACGGATGGATCACCAGTTAAGCAGTCATTTGATAAAATAAATATCTTTTCTTCTCTTGTTTGAATGCGCTTTTTCTTTTTCCCTTTATCTCCAAGAATGTGATAGCGAAGCCGACCGTCTTTATCAGCATTGATCTCATTCAAGAGTTTCTTCTCATTGCGTCTGAGCTGTATCCCTTCATTTTCCCAGTGCAGTTGTGTCAAGTTTTAATGTCAATACATTGTGTATTAAAAAAATTTCACAAATATTGCCGCACATGCAATTTCTTCTGCACAGCACACAACATGAAGTGCATCTTCCAAACTGCAATTTTCAGGAGTCCGCATTATCTGTTTCATAGTGTCAAATCTCAAATAGTACTTTGTCATTAGCCTTCCTGGATCTGAGGCAGGAAAAGGAAAATATCAGCAACCAAATTTGGATTTTAATATATTACCAACACATCATGAATATTTATTAAAGATATTGATACCTAATGGTCGCAAGAGGAAACCATCTTCGTCAACCCAGACCATTTGATTCTGTGATAACTCGTTAAGTTTACGCACACAAATATCTGAGATAAGATAGCTTCAATAATTTAAAGAGATGAGGAATGTGGGGGAACTATCAGGAGAAAGAGAAAGGGAGAAAATAAAAAATAGAAAGCTATAAAAGACAACCTAATGATGACTACTGTACCTTGCACATGCTTCTCTAAACGATCGCAGGAAATTCCTTTCTTAATTGCATAGTTCATAGGGTTCTGTTTGTGCATAAAAATTTTCGTCAGATGGGATGGGAGACCAGTGAACAAAACTAATTGACATCCTGAGTCACTTGCCTTTTGCATTCTAACATACAAATAGGAGCATTTCAGCCATTCAATTGCTTTTGTAATATCAGATACTGTAAGTTGAACTATTTCCGCAAGTAAATGCTCCGTCACACATGACAGCAATCTATGGCAAGCAAACATTGATTAACTGAACGGGGTAAATGCACAATGTTTGCAGAACGTGAGCGACATTTGAAAACGTCAAATATATTCTGCAATTTAGAATGAGGCAGTCTTACTGTGATTCGACCACTTCACACCCATTTAAGAGATTCTCATACAAATGAACCTGTGGTATGAAAGTATGTAAGAGTAAATAAGAGCACGTGTTTTGGAACAATAGAGCTTGCAATTGAAATTAAAGAACTTTGTCGGAGTAGGAGCGAGTGAGAGAGACGAGTAGAAAATATATTTGCAAGTAGAATAGTTCACCGTGTCTCTCCTTGTCATGATTATAACCATGCCCGTATCATCAAATGGTGGTCGGCCTGCCCTCCCACACATCTGTACCATAAATTTTTACCTCAAATGATATACATAACATGGAAAAATCAAGCATTGATTCTCCCTTCCCCTACTGTATTAGGTAGTCATAGTGCACTGAAGGAATAGAGCAAAGCATACAAATCTTATGAATGTGCCTACTAGTGTTGTAAGTGCAAGTATCATCTTATATGTCTACATGAACAGAAATGATTTTCGGGAAGCAAACAGCTAGCTGACAAGTACAGGCATAAATGTTAGCTTTCAAGATGATAGAGGACTATCCTTGAAAAAATAAGATCTAGAAGAATGAAGAATGAAGGCTCCTTGACAAGGTCAACGAGAAAACTCTTGAAAAAGAGTCTTGGACTTGTTGTGAACCAATTTGGGTCCAAGTCCATCGGGTTTTCCTTTGGACCCAAATCCATTGGACTTTCTTTTGTGTCCAAACCCATATTACTTGTACATATGGTTGGACTTAAAAACTTGACTATTGAGTATAAGTTTGTTGAGTCTTGTATTTTGGATCAAGTAGCATAGGTTTGTTGGACCTTATATTTCGGATTAAGTTAGTATAGGTTTGTTGAGCCTTGTATTTGGCAAAGTAGTTAGGTTTAAGTCTTAGACCTTGGTGCCTCTCCTTAGTCCATTCTCTTCCATTTTCGACGCCACCATTAGAGGTCCTAAGCTAGTCTAGTTTTGCATTTTGATTCTACTATATATAGACCAAAAAGTCAAATGTAGTCAACTTTGATTCATTAATGAAATTTGAGTTTTCTTTCACTTGTGAGAGTTAGTTAAATTCTCTTTAGCTTCTAGAGAAGAATTCTTGTTCTTTATAAAAAATTCTCTGTGGCGAAGCTTCGCTAATTTGTCATAAATGATCAACTTAGATTTATGTGACGTTTCTATTTCTATTCTCTAATCCAAATTCTTGAAGATTGAAGTTTAAGAAATTGAATATTGGGAAAACAAGCATTTTCTTCATGAAGAAATGCATCACAAAATACACCGGATATTTGGACAAAGAAAATAAAGCCACTAAAACAAAATTGACATCTTAGTCATAGGCTATCCCGTATAGTAACCAAAAAAATATTTCAAGACTAACAAAACCATTTCTATGTTGCTAGGTCAATTGTGATGGATGTAATGACAAAAGATTCAACTTGGGGAGCACTTATCAGCTGAAACTCATAATTACTTATACCATTAATTATTTTGAAATATGATTATCATGAGGAATATTATGAAGCGAACCTGTAAAATAGTGGAGCGGTCATATTCCATATAAAGACCTTTTTCCTTGTTGCTGGCCATAATATTTCAAGAAATCAATTTGTAAAAACAGTTTCTTCAATATGATACAATGAAGTGCATAAAAAATTAAAAAATATAACATACAAGTGCTGTGTTGATTTAATAACCACTGTATGTGCTGGGAGATTGATTCCATGGGCAAGTGTATTGGTAGTGCAAAGTATTTGAATGTCACCCTTGAGAAAAAGGCCTTCCACAATATTGCGATCTTTGAGGCAAAGCCCACCATTGTGATAACCAACTGCTAGGAAAGTCATTTTCTAAAAGTCACACATCTACCAATTTGAAATTCTAATTCAAGTGCATGGGATTGCAATCACTTTCTTGTGAGAATTAAAATTTAGCCAAAGCCCAGAACAATATATAGATTCCTTTCATACCACCATAAAGAATATATGACTGCATTTGCTTGTCACTGCATGATAGAGAGGCCTCTCTCAGCTGATCTCGTTGTTCTCTGTTCTTAATGAATGGATTTGATTGACCAAAAGTCATTACTATTTGAGAGAGTCGCTGAGCAGCTTCTTGTGCTCCTTTTCTTGTTGAACAAAATATAAGCGCAGATTTCCCTCTTGAGTATTGCATGAGAATATCTGAAATCATTTGTACATATAGAATGGAAATATTTGTTCTCGTATAGAAATGCTAATAGCAGTGAAAAGCTACAAGTTACAAAACTGTTAATTGGCAGGATGAATAATCCTTACCGAAAATATAATTTTGAAGGCGCTGCATGGTAGTAGTATAAAGCAAAAATAAAGATAAGTTTAACTCGTAAAATGGATTATTTAAAAGTAGAAATTTCTAGAGCAAACAATTAAGATTGATACTACTTAACCTGACAACTTTAAACCGACCTTCTCAAACAGGAAGTCATTCTTGGCTGGGGCATAGCCTGTATAAATTTGACAGTAGAACGATAATCAACATTTCTAAATTACTGCTAGAACTACAGGCCATGACATCGAGTAATATTGAATCAAAATTCACATATTCAAATTAGGGATTTTTGTTGCTGCCATGTCCTTTTATCTGAAAACTAGATAATCCAACTTGGACGCGTAGACTTCGTAATAGGAAGCAACAAATGATAATTGATAACAAAGTACGTTAACAACGGTTGTGTTCAATTATATTTGCATACCGAAAACCTTGGTTGTCAGCTTTACTGGCCTCATTTCTTCTCCAAACCTGTGAACATTCAAAAGCAAGGCAAAATTTGTCTGAATGTTGACTTTCACCATTCTGGTACAAAGTCGTATAATGGATGTTGAGGTGGAAATCTACCTTTTGATTCCTTGGTCAGGAACCTCAAGCCACTTAGCTGCAATAGTGTGTATATTGCATAAAATTCTTTCCATGGTTGTTGACAGGTTATTTAAACTTCCTCAATTAACAACATCAATTAACATAAAAATTACCTAGATCCTCAATATTTGGAATTGTGGCAGACACAGCTATGAAGCGGACCTGAGCCAGAGGATTTGATTTCATTTTTGGATTCCCAGCAACGATTTTTATTCTACTAACAATTGCTTCCAGAGCAGCTCCACGTGGATCGTTCAATAGATGAACTTCATCAATTAGTAAAAGTGCAATATCACTGAAAAAGCTCAAGCCACCACTTTCTATACCATATCGTGACACTGCATCGAATTTCTATTTATTGGAAAAAGAAACGAAGTTCAGTTATCTCCCTTAGTGTCAAAAAATCAGTCAGCCTATTTCTTGTGCATGTGTACATGGCCAAGAAGACCACAAAAGTACGTATTTTAGGAACTCAACGGGGGAATACAGATTTATGACACAAAAATTACCAAGTGCAGGTTAATTTCTTATTAAAGAAGATATGCTTCTAGAGGTTGTGAGAATTGGGGAATATATATGCATACACAAACATTTCATGGTAATATTAAAATATATCCATTTTATATTTTAATAAGAAAAAAGTAAAGAGAAAAATATACTAAAGAGTAACGAGGAAGTGATCTTGGTCTACTTATGTTCTTCCATTTGCATACTGACCTCGGGAGTTGTTAGAATAATATCAGCTTCCAGTATATTCCTCGGAGTGTAAGATTCATTGTCACCTGTCAGCTCCAGGCAATTTAGTCCCCATGGCCCAAACTTCTTATTCCAATCACGGAGTTTCTCCTGTACTAAAGCCTTAGATGGGGCTATGTAGATCTTAACAATATGAGAGGGGATAAGTGTACCGATAATTAGTTACCAATACATTGTGGTGGAAATATTCATCAAACTGTGCTTCATATGATTCACAATGTACTAAACCTAGGACTGTTGTTTTATGTGCCGATACAATATGAGCCTTCTTTATCGTAAAAAAATATTGGGCTTATAACATTAATACAAGGATAAAGAAAACTTGACTGTAGGCTTTTTTATTTCAGGAAAGTGCTTACTGTTTTAAGAGATCCCTTTACAAGTATAAATTTTTCCTCTGCGGTGATGAACCTGGAGAGTAGCCTCAAAATGCAAAGCTCAAAGAGTACAGTTTTACCACTCCCAGTTGGTGCAGAGATGACCATGTTTACATCAGAGTGGAAACAGATAGGAAAGCATTCACTCTGAAGTGAATTAAAATATCTGCATGCCACATAAATATAATAGAAAGCTCATTAAGCTAATCAAGAACCCTTATGGGACCAATTCAGGTGCACGGTATTTTCTGAACCTAGCCAATCAAAAGTTTGAAAGGCAAACCACAAAGTTTTATGTTATATCATCTCTTATTTGCGAGATAAATGATAAGCATCTCTTATTTAAGACCACGTGGAGATGTGATACAGACTAGAGCCTCAGAGCAGCTAAACCTATTTGCAGCAACATGGCCCGTTAGGTTTAAAGTTAGTTACAATTAAATCTGATAAAATTAATTTTGAACCATTTAACTGAACTGATATATGCAATCAAATTAACTTCGGTGAAGATGATAAATGTTATATTGAAATGTGTGGTACATAGAACGGTAGAAGAAATTGATTTACTATTTTGACAAACAAGTACTGAGTATATCTTTAACATAAATAATATATAAGTACCTGAAACTAAAACATGAACGAAAAGGCGCAGGCAAATCGAACACGGACTTCAAAGAATACAAATCCATAATCAGGGCGCTGAAGCTGAATTAACTAAACACAAGGAGTTGAAAACAAAAATTCAGTTCTAATGTAACGAAACGAGCGAACTAAGGTAACATGATTAAGAACATGTAATGAGAATTGAGATATAAAAAAGCATGTAACCAATGCTTATTCCAACTAAGTTTCAGACAATAGTGATACACAATAAATGATGAAAAGAGATCCATCAAATTTTGTTAGCAAATATCTGCAAACCAATACTTCTAATTCTCTGCTCACACGTAATTCAACCTCTCTCTCTAACTCAAAACAAAATGAATTAAAAGATCTTCAATAAAGCTAAAATTGAACCAGAAAAATTGAGAAATCCAAATCGTTCTCTGAAACTTTCCTGTTTTAGACTTAGACTAGAGTTCATAGAAATCCTAATTTGACGGATAATTAAATCATTTCTCAGCAGAAGAAATATTTACGTTATACTCGAAAGTAAAGAAACAATTAGTCAATTCAATGAATCTAGATTTTAAGAATAGAATTGCATCAATATTCAATACACAGGCAAATACAAACTCAAACACGAAAATGAAAACTGAAAAATAGGATTCGTGATGGCTTCAATAAAGAATTGAAACATATCAGAAACAAAAAACTAACAAAGAAAGAAAAACGGAAACGAGTTTTCTATTGGATTCCTCAAATTCAGAGGTAGATCGAGATTCTCAAGCGTGCTTTCATGCGTAGGGAGGGAGAGAGAGACCTGAGAGAGGAAGATGATAAAGATGGGTTCCTAAAATTGTTCAGAGGGAGGTTCGTGCATTTGGTAGCGGGAAGAAGGGTGCGAGAGAGAAAAGCGAGAGGAAGAAGATGCGGTTCAGGGTCTAAGCGAGGGAACTTTGAATGGTGTGTGCAAGAAGCAGACGAAAGTTGACTAGGGTGGAATTTATAGTTGGATGCACTTGGCGGGAATACCACGAGGCTTCTTGAGTTGGAAACGCTTCGTATCTAAAGTGGATGCCTTCTTCTTTTTTTTTTGTTGTGAAAAATAAAAAATAAAAAGTGGGATGCCTTCTTCGTATTAATATGTTTTTTTAAAATAATATATTTGATAAATAATACTATAATAAGAAAAAAAGAGATAGAAAAAAATATAGTAAGACAGGGAAATAGAAAGATAAAAAATGAAAAAAAAAACAAGTATATATTTTATATTTATAAAAAAATATTATTAAAATATTATTTATAATTTATTAAAATTGACCAAATTATTCACTTGATTTTTTAAATTTATTTTAGATTGTAATTTAGTTCTTTATTC